>CAUYPK010122800.1:0-14655 GCA_963574355.1 Loris lydekkerianus
CCATGGTACTGGCTGAGATAGAAAAGAAATGTGAGCACAGCAGAAGGAGGTGGGGAATGGATCCTGATCAGGTGTGCCCCACCCCAGGCCTTTCCTTCAGGGGTGGGGAACCTTTACCTCCCACAATGAATGTGCCCCTTCCTTGACCTCCATGTATTTCACGGAACACATAACCTCCCAATAAAACAATCGAAACTGAAAAAAAAATAAAAAATAAAAAAATAAAAGTACTTAATAGCCATGTGTGGGCCAGGTATGGTTGCTCAGACCTGTAATTCTGGCACTCTGGGAGGTGGAGGCAAGTGGATTACTTGAGCTCAGGACTTCAAAAACAGCCTGAACAAGAGCAAGACCCCCATCTCAACTAAAAATAGAAAAACTAACCCTATAGTGGTATACACCTATAGTCCCAGTTACTAGAGAGGATGAGGCAAGAGGATTGCTTAAGCCCAAGAGTTTGAGGTTGCTGTGAGCTATGATGCGACGGCACTCTAGCCAGGATGACTCGAGCCCGAGTGAGACTGTCTCAAAAATAAATAAATAAGGCCCTGTAGCTCAGTGGCTAGGGCACCAGCCATATACACCAGGCCACATACACAAGGGGCAGTTTTGAACATGGCCCAGGCCTACTAAACAACAATGACAATTGCAACAAAAAAATAGCCAGGTGTTGTGGTAGGTGCCTATAGTCCCAGCTATTTGGGAGGCTGAGGCATGAGAATCACTTAACCCCAAGTGTTTGAGGTTGCTGTGAGCTGTGATGCCACAGCACTCTATGGAGGGCAACATATGAGACTCTGTCTCAAAAAAATAAAACATTAAAAAAAAAATAAAAATAGCCATATGCAGCTAATGCATCTGAAGCACTGAATTTTTCATTTTAACTGAAACCTAAATCGTCACACGGGGCTAGCTAGAGGCTACAGTAAAGGGACAGCACCTATATGGAACATTTCCCTCATTGCAGAAAGTTCTATTATATATCACTAACTAGATACTTATTAAACCATTCTTTTTTTTTTTTTTTTTCCAGTTTTTGGTAGGGCCAGGTTTGAACCTGTCACCTCCAGTATATGGGACCCGCGCCCTATTCCTTTGAGCCACAGGCGCCGCCCTATTAAACCATTCTTAATTAGAAAAGTAGTTACTGACATCATAGTAATCTTATATCCTTAAACAAGGCTATTCAACTGTACTTATCAATCATTCATGTGGCTCAGAAAAGTACATGTTCACAAACCTCCATCACTGAATGGAAAGGGAAAGTAAGACAAGCGTGTGTCATTCTGGTACACAATTAGAAGAAGAAAACCATTCAATATAATTAGATGTAAAATATTTATGGAATGTTTGAGCTTCCTTATCTAAGATCTCCCAAACTTACAAGAGACCAGAAATAAAATCCTTGCAAACAACAAAGTCTTCCAAGTGAAAAGTTAAGTTTGCAGTTACCATTACCTGAGTGGTATCCATGTTTGCAACATGATCAAACGTGAAGATCTTGGGTTCAGGGTTGGAGTGCAGACGGAGACTCACAGAAGAGAGAACAGACAAGCATAAGCTTTGCTCCCCATCAGCTGACCCAGAACCTTCTGCAAGTGGACGAATTCGCACAAAAACGTTGATGGCATCACCTTCATTACTAAAGACAAAATCATGTGACAGTGAAGTTTATTGGAGAAAAGAAAACTGAACAAGGATGTGAGTCTCATATTGCCTCTAATGTTTCTATAATGACTGTTTCCCCATCAAAGCCCAAGAATTAACCCACTTAAATTTGCCTCTTTTAAAAGACCCACACCCTTTACTAATTTATTTCACAGTAAAGGGTTGGTAAAAGGTGATGGCACGTTCACAACACAAAGGGAGTTCATTTCAAGGGATTCCAAAGACTGCTTGATTCTCATTTCTGTCTTATCAGCAATTAACAAAGTAAATCATCACAAAGGAAAATTATGCTATTGATAGCTTGGAAAGTGAGAGGGCAGGGAAGGTTTGTGATTTTCCCTTATTTCCAGGTGGCTGAGGACCAAGGTACATTGTAACACAAGTACCCCTTACTATGTTAAATGGGTGTTTTAAAAATACTACATCACTAATTCTCTGAAGTTCATCAATAAGATTTTTTTCCTTACCTGGGCTGGTTAGACTGACAATTTGTCACATTGCGTAACTCAGCTAGAGAAAAA
Organism: Loris lydekkerianus; assembly: GCA_963574355.1. Taxonomy (NCBI): domain Eukaryota; kingdom Metazoa; phylum Chordata; class Mammalia; order Primates; family Lorisidae; genus Loris; species Loris lydekkerianus. The sequence goes on from CAUYPK010122800.1 coordinate 2,190, forward strand.
AAAAAAAAAAAAAAGATAAAAAGTAATTAGCACTGCAATATAGAAACACTATTTTTCTCTAACATGCTCCTCAGTTGCTGACATGCCTCAGTTTCCTCAGATCTCTGAAAGCATCTCTGGGGTGCAGCGAGATCCTGACTTTGATCATATTCTCTGCTGATGACATCTAGTCTTTCAGTTTTAAATGCTAATACCTATTCATGATTACCTGAGCAGCTCAGGACTGCTTGCCTGAGCCCCACCCTCATCTAATTGCCTACTTGATATCTCCAATGGGATGGCCAGTGGGCAATGTTTCAAATTTAATGTGTCTAAACATGAACTCCTGATCACCCTACCCTCACCCCAAATGTGCTTCCCCACCAGTTAATGACAACTCCATCTTTCCAGCTGCTCAGGCTAAAAACCACATCACATCCCTGACTCCATCCTTTCTCACTCTCCATATCCAATCTGTCTGAAAATCTTTGATTCTACCTTCAAAACACTTCAGAATCCTAAAACTTCTTGGCAAATCCACTGCCACTACCATAAAATCAAGTCACCAACCTCTCTTACTTGGATTATTACAACTATCTCCCAACTCTCTCATTCTCTGAGCCCCATCTATACTCAACCTAGCATACAGAATGGTTCTCTTAAAAAGAGAAGTCAGAGGTCAACTTCTGGCATTACATTACCACGAATGTCACTGACCTCCCCAGTGAAACTGGTGAAATGAAAAAAACAAGTAAAGCCTCTAAAAATGTTCTTAAACATAAACAACAAAGAAATATCTATTCAAGAAAATCTATGAAAATTCAGTGAGAAAGGTTCTGAATTATTTGAACAAAGATCACTCTCCCCGACAGCTCAGTAAGGTACAGATTCCACTCCAGACTGCAGCAACCAAGAAAGAACACAGGCATCCCTCTTCCTTTAGATTCCAACCAGAGGGTTTTCTTCCCAGGAGTAGCAAGACGTCACAGTTTCTAATTCTGTCTCCAGCTAACTACCTATTGCTGAAGTTGAGTCCCAGACGAGTTTGGTTCAGGGGTGAAGCCTCCCTTTTCCAATCGAGCCCTAATTTGTAGAGCAGGAGCTCTATGTTGGATGCAGCATGCTGAGAAGACTGGGATCCTAATCAACCTTGCTCCAAAGGAAAGTTGAGACGATCCCAGGCTGCTAAACTCCCCTCACCCATCAACAAATTCCTCAGCAATCAAAATGAGGGTGTCACTGAGAGACAAGATCACCATTATCCCCATCCCAGCACCCAGGCTTGAAGATTTTGGTTTGATAAGAGTTAGCCCATTAGGGGCAGCGTCTGTGGCTCAGTGGGTAGGGCACTGGCCCCATATGCCCAGGGTGGCAGGTTTGAACCCTGCCTCCGGCAAACTGCAACAGAAAAATAGCTGGACATTGTGGCGGGTGCCTGTAGTTCCAGCTACTCAGGAGGCTGAGGCAAGAGATCACCTAAGCTCAGGAGTTGGAGTTTGCTGTGAGCTGTGATGCCAAGGCAGTCTACAGAGGGCAATAAAGTGAGACTCTAACTCTTAAAAAAAAAAAAAAAAAAAAAGGAGTCAGGCCATAAATAGATAGCTTCTAATCTCTTCCCAAAGGGGCTGACTTCATTTAAAACAGCACAGAGTTCAAACATGGGGAAGGGCACTCTCAAGAACAGTGGAGGCTGCGGTAAATGGAAATTATGAAGATATTCAAGATACAAGCTAAGTTGCAAGTCTGTTAAGTTGCAGGTGAGAATGAAAAGTAAGATAGCTAGGAGCAGCTAGAGTCACAACAAATATCAAACTCAGACCTCAGAAACTATGACATCAAAGGAGGAAGAATTTAATTGGAATAGCTTCTAGGGTAATTTATGGCCCCAGGGCACTGTTGAAACAGTAGAGCAGTCAGGTAGCCATCACTGGAGTTTAACAGCTGCAGGTGGTGAGTGAATGAGATCTCCACCAAAACCACCGACAGTCCAGGATAACTGTGGGCATATCCAAAGCTGTGCTTCCCCAGGAGCAATGTCAAAGGCATAACACCAGGGGAGGGAAATAGACTTCACTAAATCCATCAGGCCAGTTGCTAAACAAGTAAACAATAGCAATCCCCAGAAGGTAGGCTGTCAACTCTTCACCTCTGCAGAGATCAGCACAAGTGTAACAACTTTCCTGTAAATCTAAAAGGATTGCAGAGTAAAATATTTAAATAAAAAGCAAAGTTAACAAGCCAATACTGAGATGAAGAAATTAAAAATTACACCAAGTTAGATAGTTCTGGCATGATTTCTAACTGAGGTCTAAGGAAGCATCGTTAACAAATTCAAGGACTTTTATCTTTGGTAAACCAGACAAAAGCATACACCGGGAAAAAAAATCCCTCTTTAATTAATGGTGCTGGGAGAAATGGTTAGCCACATGTAAACGTGTGAAAATGGACCACCTCTCACCACTCACAAAAATTAACTCACGATGGATTAAAAGATTTAAATCTAAGATACGAAACGATAAGAACTCTAGAAAGAATTACGAGGAAAAACTCTTTATGATGTTGGCCTTGGGAAAGAATTTATGAAGACACCATTGGCAACTGCAGCAACAACAAAAATAAACGGGACCTGATCAAGTTAAAAAGCTTCCGCACAGCCTCTATTAACTGCGCGAGGCTCCAAGCTCGCACCCAATACACAAAGGAAAAGATAAAAGCTGTTCCATCAGCGTATTGTCTTTGGGAGACAGAGAGATTCTAAACGCTCTTGCCGCTCAGTCAGCTTCTGCTCTTTACACAAAAGTAGGGACAGTGACTGCAGCCGGCGGTTGTTTCACAGCTATATTTGAAGCGGAGGACAGGGTCTGGAATCCGAGCCTTTAAACTTACTTTTGCAGCCGGGCGCCATAGCGCCCTCACTCCGGATCCCGAAACCAGCACTACTGATGCCCGAGTCGAGCGCGCCGCGCGACGAGATCCCGCCCGCTCAAGATGGCTGCAAATTTGAATTTGGCGCTGGGATCAGACGTTGACGCCAACACGGAGGCCGCCATGTTGCCCGTCCTACGCAGGCCTGGGGCGAGTCCAGTGACGTCACTAGGGCGCGCCTTCGCCTCTGTACTGTCAATGTCGGCTAGGGAAGCTGCCTTTCCTCAGAGCTACCATGAGCAAGCGGAACCAGGTGTCGTATGTGCGGCCCGCGGAGCCGGCGTTTCTGGCCCGCTTCAAGGAGCGGGTCGGCTACAGGGAAGGGCCCACCGTAGAGACCAAGGTGAGCCGGGGTCAGTCGCGTTGCTTCCGAAACGTGTCCTGTCCGCACTTCTGGCTTCTGCGTTGACTTGGAGGCCTGGTACCGACGGGTCTCTCCTCTCACCGGCCCCTAATTCGAATGGGCACGGACTCTAGGCTGGCTCTTTTCAGGAGACTACAGTACTCTTGTGCCCAGGAAGCACTTTCTGTGTCGTTTTTAAAAGAGCTGCTGGGTTTTGGAAAATGGCCTGAGGTAGGTAAAGCGCCTCGTTCTTGGTAAATGATCGCTTTACCGTCTCTACGTTACACTTGGCTTTTCTCAAAACCTATTAGTTAGCAGGTTAAATGGTGGCTACGTCCTGCTTTCCAGATAAGGAAACAGGCCACTGGATCAAATGACCCAATGTCCTAGGACCGGAGTCTGAGACGTCTTTGGAGAAATGTCTAGATCTTTTTCTATGCTTTGTTGCCGCAAAGAAGCAAGCAGATATCTTGGGTCCGAACAGAAGAGGAGCTTGAGTAATGAGCCAAACCTGATTACTGTAAACTGGGGACTGGGGATCACTGGGTGTATTGGTGCGCGAGATGAGACCTCTGGACAAACTGGAGAAGCCAATTAGGAGCCTTTATTAAGACTGGCCAGCCTGCCTGCCTTCTAAGGTCAGAAGACCAGTGATGACCAGCTTGGGGACAGAGCTTTTATAGGATGACTTATGCAGGCTAAAAAACAAAACACAAGCAGCTGGATTTTACAGCCACTATGTACAGAAGCAAATTTATGGCACTTACAATTAATAACAGTTACTGGTCAACTAGTTCAGCAAGAAAATTATTTTTTAGAACAATTAAGTCAGCAGGAACCTAAGGTGCCAGTGGCACCACCAAGGAGGCCTCATCCTGTTTTTACTAATCTTCACCCCATTATCTCATCCCTCTTGTTTTTACTTCCTCAGCATGGGAAAGGGGGGGGGGGGGAGATAATCATTGCTGGTGGGTTGAGTCTCCCTCTTGCCCACCATCTCATTCCCCACTTCTTCTCTGGTGGGAGTCAAATCTTTGCTACCTCTTCATCTTGATATATATGTTGATATTGGGTCTGCAGGAGCATAAACTTTACTGTCTGCCTCCATTTTTGAATGTAGAAAGTCAGGGCATTTATGGCTCAAGGTCCTATTGTTAATCCAAGGAGGAATACTGGTTTCAGATCTAGATTAACTTGATTGCTCAGTACTTTGAAATTCTTTTCTCCGGTGGTGGGCTAATGTACATATGAGTTTTTACTTTTCCCTGTGTGATATGCCTCCCCACCTTTTCCCAAAGTTCAATCTGAAGTCCAATTAAGACAAGTTCTTTGAGGAGTTTCCTCAGGCTTCAGCTGTTTGTTGACCAGCCAGCTCCCAGTATGTGGCTGGAGCAGTGCATGTTGACTGTCTTAAAAGTTACTTTACTTCTCAAGGGGCAATGAAGCTCCATTTAGCCAGCTGTGATGACTCCAGGTGAGGATTCTTTCCATCCTCACAGCCGTACATGTAGTCAGGATAATGGTGTAAAGTTCTTTCTGGCTTGGTTTGAGGGGGAACGGGTTTTGATCCTAGATCTAAACGTGGTTTCCTTTATTTTCCAGAGAAAAAGGATGTACAAACACAAAAGACTAAACAGAACACGGCTAATTACTCAAGTGGAGATCTTTCTTGCTACTCTTTCTAGGGTTTTTGTTTATTTAATTTAGTTTCTTCCAGTTTTTTTAGGAGTCCCTAAATTGTAGAGGAGTGACAGAGGCTTCTTTGAACACCACCAGTGTCAAGGCCTGTATTTAATTAAGCTTTGCTTCCTGGCAGAGTTTACCGATTCCTGCTCTTAGGGCCCTGTTCATGCATTTTACTCTAAGTTTTGAGGCCTATAAGTTATATATAGTTTTCAGGTGATACCCAAAGCTTTAGCTATTATTCCCATTATTTATGTTATGAAGGCTTGTCCATTGTCAAATTTAAATCAGAGTAGCAACCTAAACCATGGAATGATTTCTCTGGGCAACACTTAGACACAGCAGACAACATTTAATACTGCTCAGATTTTGCCAGTGTAGCCAACAGGTGATCTTTGTTGAGTCTTCAGGCTTCAGGATAAATATAATTACTGTATATAATTCTATAATTTTTTTTGCCAGTTCTTTAGTCCCATTTAACAGATCAGTTTAGTAAAACAGTTATGTGTTATTTTATGAGTTGATAGTGCAAACAAGGCTGGGATTTAATACAGGTGGGTCACAGCCTCTTCTTGAACTATTTTTCTCTCTCTGATTTCTCTTCCCACCAAAGACAAATTACATCAGAACCAACTCAGTTGCCAAAATAAACTGTACCTTCAGTATACTGGGTTTGATTATTTGCATAAAGTGCAGTAAGAATAATTATTAGGTATCTAGGCCCTCCTTCCCTTTAAAATTGGCTTTGCTGAAACCTTTTATAGGGAATCTCAGGTTAAGATTTGAAGGCCTTTCATGAGCCCAGATTTCATCTGTGCTGTTAGCTACCCGTATGCATTGGGTAAATTCTTCTCTTGAGGTTCCCAAGCACATTTCGATTCCTGGACCTATCAGAAAGTGACCTTGGTTACTTACCACAGATCAGGAAATGTTATTGATGGGTATCTGGCCAGTTTTTCAAAGGGCTTTTTTATTGGCCTTATAAAGTTGACCTTAATTCCTTAACACAGTCTGGATACCTCTGGAAATGCTATTCTAGCTAAACCCTTAGTAAAATAACCAGTGTCTTTATCATGTCTTATAGAACAAAACAGATTCTTACTGAACTTATGCAAATGACTGTATTGTCAGAAATTAATAATACTTACAAATGGTTTTTAAATTCCAGAGAAATCAAGGAGAGGAAAAAAATACATGTTTCAAATTCTGCTCTTAAATACATATATTGCTTAAAAAGCTACAAATAGTTCAAAAGACAAAAAATGGTTTTCTTAACTTCTAGAAAACAGAACACAGACAGAATCAACAATATTTCAAACAAAAAGCCGTAACAAACTAGTTCAATTCCACGTGACTGATTTTTGTTCTATTTGAATTTAGGTTAGTAATACTCATAGACATGTTAGCTTTTCAGTCAAAGTTTTAAGTCTGCTTTTAGTTCAAAGACAAAGACTCAATTTCCAAAGACATCAGGAATTTAAATTCTAAAGAATTTGTCAGCCTCTTAATTTTTTTTGATGAATTAAAATTATTACTGATGATATACATTAGACAGACCAATATGTTATTTTAGGCTAGATTAATGTCTTATAATATTGGAACATATATATAATTATAACTCATACAAAATTAATTAACATTTTATATTTAACAATGTTTCCTATACATTTTTAATAAGTAAGTTTAAAGACCAAATTTAGAGTTGTGGGGGTTTTTTGTTGTTGTTTTGGTGGCCCTGGCTGGGTTTAAACCTGCCAGTCTTGGTGCATGTGGCTGGCACTATAATGACTGTGTAACAGGCACAGAGTCCCAAATTTAGAATTTTGATTTTGGAAGTTTTATCAAATATCTGACAAAACATTTATTCAAATAAGATTACAAGCCAAAAGATTTTAAAGGACATACATAGTCAACTGGATTACATGTAAACTTCTTTACAAATTTCCTTTTATGAGTTTCATTTAACCTGCACAAATAATCTACAAACATTCTAAAGTTTCTTTAATTCTCACCCTGCCTTTCACTTTTTAAATAACTATTTTGTTGCAGAGTTAAATTTATCACACAAGATTCTTTTCTTTACACCATGCCATTTTTCTTTCTACTTGGCCACACTGATAATTAGAAGGTTTAAAAGGCAAGAATTTTATTCTTTGACAAAGGCTCAGGTTTTTTTTAACAACTTAAACAACTAAATTATTACATTTTATAAATGAGAGATATTTTATGAAATATAACATTGATACAGGATTTTTCTCACTCAGGGCTGGACAGAGAATTCCTATTTTTCAGGTTCAGGTAAGCTCAGAAATCAGGTTTTTATCGTTAGGCACAAACATGTTGCCGTCCATACTTTCTGAGGAATAAAGCAGTTCTAAACCTTTTTGCATGGCTTCACCCTAAGTAGGGAGTACACACTCTAACCGCAACAAAGACTTAATAGCTTTGCTCAAAGTGCAGGGTTGCATTTATTCATTTGTTAGAACATTTATTTAGGTTGTAAAGGGTTTTTTTGTTTGTTTGTTTTTTCATTTATTAAGTCCTGGCTAAAATATTTTTCAGGGTTAATTACCGTATATACTCGAGTATAAGCCGAGTTTTTTCAGCACAAAATTTGTGCCAAGTTCGGCTTTTTCGGCACAAATTTTGTGGCAAAAAAGCTCGGCTTATACTCGAGTATACGGTATTTAGTTCTAGACAAAGGACCCATGCCGGAGACCTCTGACTTGGGCCTTCTCCCCACTGTCAGAAGCTGTTTATCTTCGAAACCTACTTAGGATATGGGTATAGCCCTGCCTGGCATGAGATTTACACTTTCTCTCCAAGATTTTCAAGGGCCATCCAGAGTTCACCGAACTGCTGGAACTGTAGCATTTTCCAAGGCCTGGCCCCTCTGCCAATAGCTCTAGCACGTTCCACTCCCTCTGCATGTCCCCCAGTCTAACAAAATTTCAGTTAGTTTCTATTGTTACTTATCTCAGTCAGCCTCTAAGCACTCACATGCACACATTCCAACTTTTTTTTTTTTTTGCAGTTTCTGGTGAACCGGCCACCTCCAGCATATGGGGCCTGTGCCCTACTCCTTTGAGCCACAGGTGCCGCCCCCAACTTATTTTTTTTTACTCTGGGCAGCCTTGATTTCTCACTTGAACTGTTGCTTAGTTACAGGTGGCCATTAACACTTTTCAACAGGCCTGTGGGTGATCTAACACCCCAGGGATTGATTAGACCCCAGCTTTCATTTAAATGGTGTTTTACGGGTGGCGCCTGTGGCTCAAACGGCTCAAAGGAGTAGGGCGCCGGCCCCATATGCCAGAGGTAGTGGGTTCAAACCCAACCCTGGCCAAAAATTTAAAAAAAAAAAAAATGGTGTTTTACTATTAATAGTTATACTAAACATCTATGGATACTAATTAAAAACAGATGTTAAAGTGGCTTACTTCCGTAGGTGGACTCAGATGAATTTAGGAATGATCATCAGCTGGTCTCCTGAGGGCTCCAGGTTTTCCGGGGACCCTGAGATATTTCCAGGGGGTGCCTCCCCTCAGAGGGATCACAGCCTGTCCCCGTCCTGGAGGCCGCCTGAGGATCACCAGAACCAGGTTTTGGAGGACACAGTCAAACATAAAAAGCAGTTGAGAGGGGTGAGGAAAGAGTGACAGGCAAAAAGGAAAGCCCTGGGCAAGCCCTGATAACAAAGAAAAGGGCTCAGAAAGTATAGTCTGCCTAATTAGGATAAAGAAGCAAGATTGACAGTGATGGATCAGGTGGCATCTCCAAGAAGATACCACAGGAAATATGCAAACTGACAGAACAGACCAGGGCCCAAAAGATAGAAAGGAAGTGTAAACAGACAGACAAACTACTCAAACACCTGCCTGATCTAAAACTCAATCACTCACAAGGAAAGACAGCACAAACATCCGCATTATAAGACCCAGTCAGCCAGTCCAATACGGATACGGGATCTGGTCAGCCACTCTGGCACAGATCCAACCAGAGGTCCCTCAGCTGACGTCTGGGTGGGGGGAACCGGCCACCTGGGGTGCAGCTGTGTCTAGCCCCCAAGGATGGCCCCCAACAGACTTAACGGTAAACCCAGAAACCAGAACCAGATAACTCCATTAAAGTGCCCAGATTTTAGTCAAGTAATTTAGGGGATTGCAGTGGAGAAAGGGAGCCAACTTCCCATCCGGGGCTGAGAAATTTCTCTCAGCAGCCACTCCCTGGGTGGGGGTGGGCCTACATACCCAGCCAGAACTGATGGTCTCAACCTAGATCAAAATCTAGGCTATTGCTGGGGCCTCCAGATGTAATGGTGCGCAAGATGAGACCTCCAGACAAATTGAAGAAGCCTGTATTAAGACTGGCCAGCTTGACTGCCTTCTAAGGTCAGAAGACCAGTGATGACCAGCTTGGGGACCGAGTTTTTATAGAATGACTTATGCAAGCTAAAAAACAAAACACAAGCAGCTGGATTTTACAGCCACTATGTACAGAAGCAAATTTATGGCACTTACAGTTAATGACAGTTACTAGTCAACTAGTTCAGCAAGAAAATTATTAGAACAATTAAGTCAGCAGGAACCTAAGGTGCCAGTGGCACCACCAAGAAGGCCTCATCCTCTTTTTACTAATCTTTGCCCCATTACCTCATCCTTCTTGTTTTTATTTTCCCCAGCATGGGGGGGGGCATGTTAATCAGTGCTGGTGGGTTGAGTCTCCCTCTTGCCCACCATCTATGGGAATCAACTTACCAGCCTGCCTAGGCTTCAATCCTAACTGGTTTCACATCCTCATTTGCCCTACCTTTTTTTGTTGTTGTTGTTGAGAATCTCATTCTGTTGTCCATGCTTGAGTGCCATGGCTTCACCCTAGCTCACAGCAACCTCAAACTCCTGGGTTCAAACAATCCTCCTGCCTCAGCCTCCAGGGTAGGTGGGCCTACAGGTGCCCATCACCACACTCAGCTAATTTTTCTATTTTTAATAGAAACAGGTCTGGCAGAAGCTCAGGCAGGTCTTGAACTCCTGAGCTCAAGCATCCTCCCACCTGGGCCTTACAGAGTGCTAGGATTACAGGCATGAGCCACGGAGGTCCCCTATCTCTTTCAATAGGAACAGACCATTATATTTAAATGATGTGTGGAGAAAAAAATTTCTTTAGCACTCTGTGTAGTACTTGCACTAAGACTTACCACTCAAATCCCTCAGAGTTTAGTATTATAAAAGAGACAAGATTGACTTAACATGAAATTACTAGTGCAGGCATACCTTGTTTAATTGTGCTTTGTTTTACTGAGTTTCACAGATACTGCATTTTTTATGAATTGAAGGTTGTGGTAATCCAGCTCCAGCAAGTCTGTTGGTGCCATTTTTCCAACAGCACGTTCTCATTCCACGGCTCTGTGCCACACTGGCAATTCTCATTTCATATTTTTTAATTATTGTCTGTTATGGTGATCAGTGATCTCTAACATTACTATTCTGTGTTGGGTATGCCCATATGGGATGGTGAACTTAAGAAATGTTGTGTATTCTTCTTTTTTCTTTTCTTTTCTTTTTTTTTTTTTAAGACAGAGTCTCAATATGTCGCCCTTGGTAGAGTGCCTTGGTGTCATAGCTTACAGAAACCTCAAACTTTAGGGATTCCCTTGTCTCAGCCTCCTGCCAAAACACCCAGCTATTTTTTGGTTGCAGTTGTCATTGTTGTTTAGCAGGCCCAGGAGGTTTTGAACCCACCAGCCTCGGTACATGTGGCCAGCATTGTACTCTCTGAGCTATGGGTGCCGAGCCCAACGTTGTGTATTTTTACTGTTCCACCATCTAACTATTTGTCTCTCTTCCTCTCCTTGGGCCTCTCTGTTACCTGAGACAGAACAATATTGAAATTAGGCCAATAAATAACTCTACAGTAGCTTCTGAGTGTTCAAGGAAGAGTTACATTATCTCTCACCTTAAATCACAGCCTAGTGAAGAAGGCATGCCAAAGGTCAAGAGAGACCAAAAGCTAGGCCTCTTGTGCCACACAGCCAAGTTGTGAATACAAAGGAAAAATTCTTTTTTTTTTTTTACATTTTTATTTATTTGCTTCTTTATTTTGTTTAGCAGGCCCTGTTTGGGTTGAGCCCGCCACCTCCTATGCACAGGGCCAGCCCTCTAACCATTGAGCTATGGGAGCCCAGCCAAAGGAAAAGTTCTTGAAGGAAATTAGAAGTGCTACTCCAGTGAACACACAAATGATAAGGAAAAACAGTCTTATTGTTGATAGGGAAAAAGCTTTAGTACTCTGGGTAAAAGATCAAACCAGCTGGCTCGGCATCTGTAGCTCAGGCAGCTAGAGCGCCAGCCACATTCACCGGAGCTGGCAGGTTTGAATCCAGCCCAGGCCAAAAAATAGCCGGGTGTTGGGGCAGGCACCTGTAGTCCCAGCTACGTGGGAGGCTGAGGCAAGAGAATCACTTGGGCCCAGGGATTTGAGGTTGCTGTGAGCTGTGACGCCAGGGGCACTCTACCCAGGGCGACAGCTTGAGAGACTGTCTCTAAAAAAAAAAAAAAAAAAAAAAAATCAAACCAGCTAAAACATCCCCTTAAGCCACGGTTCTCAACCTATGGGTCGTGACCCCTTTGTAACTATGAAAATATATCCTGCATATGAAAATATATCCTGCATATCAGATATTTACATTCTGATTCGTAACAGTAGCAATGAAAATAATTTTATGGTTGGGGTCACCACAACATGAGGAACTGTATTAAAGGGTCATGGCATTAGGAGGCATTAGAAAGGTTGAGAACCACTAAAGCCAAATCCTAATCCAGAACGAGGCTCTAACTCTCTTCAAGTCTATGCAGTCTTAGAGAGGTGAAGAAGCTGTGAAAGGAAAAGTTTTAAGGAAAGAAGCTGTAACATATTAATAAAAGTGTAAGGTGAAGCAGTAAATGCTAATGCAGCAAGTTTTCCAGAAGATGTAGCTAAGATAATTGATGAAGAGGCTACACAAAACCATAGATTTTTCTTTCTTTCTTTTTTTTTTTTTTTTGAGACAGAGTCTTATTTTGTCACACTCAGTAGAGTACTATGGCATCATAGCTCATGGCAACCTCAAACTCTTGGGCTTAATCAATTCTCTTGCCTCGGCCCCCCAGGTAGCTGAGACTACAGGCGCCCACGACAATGCATGGCTATTTTTTGTTGCAGTTTGGCCAGGGCTGGGTTTGAACCCGCCACCCTTCACATATAGGGCTAGCACCCTACTCACTGAGCCACAAGCACCACACAGAATGGGACTTTATGGTGTCTGAGATTTTTTTTTTTTTTTTTTTTTTTTTTGAGACAGAGCCTCAAGCTGTTGCCCTGGGTAGTGTGCTGTGGCATCACAGCTCACAGCAGCCTCTAACTACTGGGCTTAAGTGATTCTCTTGCCTTAGCCTCCCAAGTAGCTGGGACTACAGGTGCCTGCCACAACGCCCGGCTATTTTTTTTGGTTGCAGCCATCATTGTTGTTTGGCAGGCCCGGGCTGGATTCGAACCTGC
>CAUYPK010122806.1:0-15956 GCA_963574355.1 Loris lydekkerianus
CCTTCTCCTTCTCCTCTTCTCCTTCTCCTCTTCTCCTTCTCCTCTTCTCCTTCTCCTCTTCTCCTTCTCCTCTTCTCCTTCTCCTCTTCTCCTTCTCCTCTTCTCCTTCTCGCCTTCGCCTTTGCCTTCGCCTTCGCCTTCTCCTCCTTCTCCTTCTTTTTTGAGACAGAGTCACACTATGTTGCCCTCAGTAGAGTGCTGTGGGGTCATATAGCAACCTCAAACTCTTCAGCTTAAGCGATTCTCTTGCCTCAGCCTCCCAAGTAGCTGGGACATCAGGTACCCACCACAACGCCTATTTGTTTTGTTGTAGTTGTCATTGTTGTTTAGCAGGCTGGGGCTGTGTTCAACCCCACCAGCCCCAGTGTATGTGGCCGGGGTCCTAACCACTGAGCTACAGGTGCCAAGCCTGGATTCCTCTTCAAAACCAAGTTAACAAAGACAGAGCTTATGTAAGGCCTTATAGGTGAGTTGTCTCATAGTCTCTAGTGAAGATTCATAAGGTATTCAAACCAAACCAACTTTGATTATTCTGTGCAGATAGAAACAATGCACTGTTTAGCTTCCACACCCTCATTCTCTACCTCTAGATATATGGAAGGAGTGAGTAACTCAAAATTTACATTTTGGATTCTTCTATTTGTTAAATCATTTATCAATACTAAATTTTTCACATCCTAACAGAGTGATATTAACATCCAGTATGAAAAAAATATACACTGCCTCCACACACAATGACACATATAATAGAATATTCTTCAGCCATAAAAATAATGAAATCCTGTGATTGGATGCAATGTGCATAAACCTGGAGGGTACTATGCTAAGTGAAGCAACCCATACACAGAAAGATAAACATTGCATGATCTCACACACATGGAATCTAAACAAGTTGATCTTGAAGAAGTATAAAATATAATAGTGGTTACCAGGGGCAGGCAGGGTATGGTGGAGAGAGAATGGGAAGAGGTTGCAATCCAGTATAAAATTACATTTAGAAAATATTAAGTCACATTACGTGACTATAGCCAGTAACAATATATTGTATATTTCAAGATAGCTAAAAGAGGATTTTTGGAATGTTCTCATCACAAAGAAATGACACATTTTTAGATGATAAATATGCTAATTACCTTCATTTGATCACTATGCATAGTATATTATTAAAACATCACATTCTACCCCACAAATACGCACAATTTTTATGTCAATTATAAATACATAAAAAATATCAAAAAAGATGCATCTAGTCAGTTATCGTTTCTGATCAATTGACAGCACAGACTCTGGTTTAGAGTACCATTTGTAAATGTATTACTTGTACATGCCCTGTATATGAGCATGAGTTAGTGGATAATTTACTAATGTATTATAACAAACAGAAATGTTTCTTCTTTTTGAAATAAGGTATCTTTTATTTATATAAAACTATGTTTATTTATTCATTTTTCACACAAGTATTTATCTGCCTTATTTGTTAAATTATTAAGAGAAAAGTAATTTTTCATCATACAAATGTATTATATGTGTATCTTCATGTAATATAAAGACATATAATGACATAAATAACTTATTTATTCTTGCTATGATAACTATTTGAAATACTTCTTAGCAACTAAATATAGTCTCCTCAAATGTGAATTTAGACAACAATGTAAAAATGTTGGGCTCAACTCTTTCCATCTTCATCATTTCCTAATAGTTTGAACAATTAGGCCAATGTTTTGTACAAAGAATCTATTATATAAAATTATTGGGATATTTCATTTAGAGTAACAAGATCCATTAGTTTCTGGGTTGTTTGTTTATTTGTTTCCAAGAGCTAAGAGAATTCCTTTTTTGATAATTTGCAGCTACATCATTTATACTCATTACAATACATATGAAAACATTTACTAGGAAAAGAGCATACTATTTTAAGTGGTGACCGTTACATTATAAGTTATTATTACTTTAAAAGAAACAGCAACATGGGACAAGACCACAAATGACATAGTATCTCTTAGTTTCCACTTAACTTAATTAAATATGAATACAATTTGTCCTTACCCACTCTCAGTACCCTTATTGGAGTTAATACAGCAAATGATTTGTCACCCAGCTGGTCACATGATTGTTCTTCACTCTAGTGAACATATTTTGGAAACAAGCTAATGAGGCGATGTGAAACAAACACACTTGGCCCCCTTTGGCTGGTATTTCTTTGCTGGTGTCATTTATCCTTCATTGTTAATTAAATGAATATAAGCAGCAATCACTTTCCCTGTATTGCACATTCAGAAATAAAACTGTGTAATGTGGTGTATAAATTAGTTTTTGTTGAAATGTTCAAGTTGAAATGATGAACTTTAAAGCTGTGCTAATTGCTTATATGAGGGCACCGACATTTAGTGTAATGAGGGTATGCTTCTCTCCATTTACACGATACTAGCATTTTGGTTAATCCTGAGGTTTATGAACCAACCTATCCCTGTTGAAAATGCTAATCAAATTTGGTCAGAATTATCTACATAACAAATAGGTAGACAAGCTTATTTGCAGTATGTGATAAGTGATCCCCAATACGGAGCTTTTTGTTTTCTTATGCAAGGCATGAGAAATCACAGCCCCAAGTGCTGCCAGTCACTTACTCTGAACAATATACTTTTTCTTCACAATGGACATCAAATTAAATAATAATGATAAAAGTCCAAGAGTGTACTGCCTGCAGAGTAATTAGTGTCTAGGGAGTTCATAATTGTGGATAAATTATTTGCTCAAAATTTATTTATAGTATAAAATTGATCAAAATGTCTTACTCTTACAAAGTTTTGACTTAAAACCTTTTTATTGCTAAAAGGTTTTATCAATATTCAATCAAATACCCCTATTATATTGTATCCCCTCAATCTTGGCCTTTTGTAGGAAGAGTCCAAAAGAGCCTCAAGGGTAAACCTCAAGAAATATAGGTAAGAACAGGAGCCTGGGCTAGGCCTGAGGGCTTATGCCTTTAATCCCAGCACACTGGGAGTCCCAGACCAAAGGATCACTTGAGCTCAGGACCTTGCACAGAAGTTTGAGTCCAGCCTCAACAAGGGCAAGACCTTGTCTCTACCAGAAATATTTAAAAAGTTAGCTAGTCACAGCTACTCAGAAAGCTGAGGTAGGATGATCACTTGAGCCCAGGAGTATAAGGTTGCATTAGACAAAGTCCTTAGATGCAGAGTCATTTAAGAGTATGTTTCCAAGGCTTTTGTATTTAATGTAACAATACATGCTTAAAAAAAAACAACAAACAAACAAACAAAAAACAATTGAAAAGGGCTGGGCACAGTGGTTCATGCCTGTAATCCTAGCACTCTGGGAGGACCAGGTGGATGGATTGCCTGAGTTCACAAACCACCTATAGTCCCAGCTACCAGGAAAGCTGAGGCAAGAGAATGGCTTCAGCCAAAGAGTTTGAGGTTGCTGTGAGCTGTGATGTCACTGCACTCCACTGAGGGTGACAAAGTGAGATGCTGTCCCCCCCAAAATAATTGACAATTAAGATACTTCTAAAGTATTTTTGTTAGTGGTTGTATTTTCCAGGCAAGGCCATTGAAACAACACAACAAGAAAAACATAAAAACATTTTCTTGAGCCAATGATCTTGATTTCTTGATTGCACTACTCAAAACCATCTAAAATAAGTAAAATACCTTAAACAAAATTTCTTGGCTATGAAAATGGATCCTTTCCACCCATTCATTGGCCCAGACTCTTCTTAGATAGAATTTCTGAAAATGTCACTAACCATATACTATCACATTTCTTAATAAAAGAAATAATATTATATTATAATTAATATTGGAAGAATACAGTTTTGAAACACTTTTCTTGCAATTTAATTCAAACATGCTCATATCTGAACTCTACTTCTATATCAAAAATCTTATTTTATAACCAGATATACCCGTTAGGCTAGAAACCAAAGGATTCTTTCATGAGAATCACCTAGGATCTTTTCTCTCTTCTTAACCTCCAATATTTATCTAAACACCAAGTCTAATAAAGTCTATTTCCATATATCTCATAAATCTGTTCACTTCAATACCTTAAAACTCTTATCATTTATTCCTGCCATAAACTATATTAAATTTTGCATGTAAAATACATCATACTGAACTAATTTTGAATTTCAGAAAAAGTAGCAAACCATTTTGGTGGTATAAGTATGTCCCAATGTATTGCATGGAACATTCTTACACTAAAAAACAAATTATTGTTTATCTGGGATTCAGTTTAACTGTACATCTTGTGTTTTTTATTTTTCTCATTTCATTTTTCAACCCTTGACTTCAGTGAGAAATCATCTTTGTCTCTAGTCAGTACTCTCTCTAGCCCCTCTTTAGCATTAAGCCCCATAATTAACTTCCTAAAATGTAAACTGGATTATAGCAATACCTTTCTGAAAAAGAAAAAATCCTTTTGTTCTTCATTTCCTATATATCACTTTGAAATTCTGTAGCTTGATTTTCAAGGCCATGCAAAATCAGATTATAATGTATCTTTGGAGCTGTATCGTCTACCACAGGTCCTCAAGCCTCATGTATCTTATACCACACTGTACTTCATGCCATTGCTTGAATTCATGTACAGTTTGAACATGGATTTCCTGTGTGTAAAATGCACCTTTCCTACATCATTATCTGGAAAACTCATATAATTTAAGATAAAATTAAAATATTAATTATTTTTAATACTAATTTCTTAATTCCTTTGAATTGCAGTGATTTTGAATTCTTGGAATCCCAGGTAGTTGTTTCAGTAACTGTTTCTACAGCACTTTGTTATAATAATTGCCACACTACACTGCAATTATCTGCTTACATATTTGTCTTTCCCTCACTTAACCATGGACTATCACAAATAAGTGAGGACAGTGTTTTGTTTATTTCTGCTTCCCTAATGTCTAGATGATTGCCCAACATTCAGTAGATATTCAACAAATGATTGATGAACTCAAAAATACTTCATATCTTTGATATCTCTGAAATTTGGTTGGTAGTAAAAAATCTACTTATAAAAACCTATTTTTTACTTACATTGCCCTCTTGTTTCTAAGTGGTATGTATATATCCATTTTTAAATTTTTGTTGTATGGACCTAAAATTGACTCACATAATATGTATTGAAAGGCACAATTCCCAATTGTATCCAAAAGTGAATTTTTCAGATGCAGTGATAAGCGCAAATCCATTAAAATATCTAATTAAGAGCAAATCCCTCTTCTGAAGGTTCTTTGTAATTGATTTGCCTCTATAGACTTCTATCCAAAATTGAGTTAAATGCAATCAACTTGTAATTCAGGGGAAAAAAATGTAGAGAAACTCAAAAGGTCTAGGGAAATTACTAGTCAGGTTGTAGACATTTTTTTTTCTGGCACTTATTCACAACTGAGAATGTTTGGTTGGTTGTTAAAACTTTATTTTCCCTCCTTTAATAAAATTGAAGTAAGAAAACTACAATTTAGCAGTAGTAGCCACAATACCCAGCAGTTTCATCTGATCAGAAATGAATGTTTCTTTTTTTTTTCTCTCCGTACTTTCTGCTATAACTTCCTACTGTATATCAAGGCCATCCTTAGAGAAAAAAATGCAAAATACACCCAGATAACTATGTGTACATTGAAACACCTCAAACCAGGAAGGCTATGTTAACTGGAGTGATGAAAATGTGTCAAACGGTCTATGAAACTAGTGTATGGTGCCCCATGATCAAATTAATGTACACAGCTACGATTTAATAAAAAAAAAATAAAGTTAGCTGTAAAACAGCTTTGGACAGGTCCTTCAGGGGGTCTTCCAGAAAAAGCAGCTTTACCATAGCAGGTGACAGCTCCAGGCATGTTATTGCCCCTGAAGACCTTCCGATAGGACAAAACGTGGAGGGTAGAGGTGGAAGACAGTGACATTGATGATCCTGACCTTGGATGAGCCTAGGCTCATGCATGTGTTTGTGTGTTCTTTTTTAACAAAAATGTTTAAAAAGTTAAAAAAAAATTTAAACTTACAGAATTAACATGTAAAGAGATAAATTACTTTTATACAGCTGAGGGCTAGGATGGTTTCTTTTTCATGTTTCTATACCTAATATCACCTGCCATAGAAAACAAACAGAAGGTAACCATATAATGTATCAGGATGAAAATTGGTGAAGAAATTAATTAATACATTCTCAGGTTTTTTGTGAGCTTGCTTCTTCATTCTGACAATGTAATTTTGAATGATAAAAATCAAAAAAAAAAAAAAAGAAAGAAACCTACGCATATGGTACAATTTTTACTTAAAAATGTATTTATATAAAATGTATTTATATAAAAAATAAAAGAAAAAAGAAAAAGAAAAAGTATTAATAATTGTTACTACTTGGAATGGAATTTCAATGATTTTAAATTTCCTTCTATTGGTTAATGCTTTCTCAAGTTTGTAAAATAAATTTGTATTTCCTTTACAAGCAGAAAATTGCATGTATAAATCATTTTATAAGTATTTATACAGTGGGAAAAATTTATTTTAATGAACACATTAAAAACTATGACAATTTATTTTTTAAATTTTATTTAATACAACTTTTTTATTTTAAAACTGTTTTAATTTTGCCAAAGATATGAAAAGAAGACAACGTGTCTATAATATCCTCTACTCAGTTACTTCTATTTTAACATATTATAAATATATTATAAAAATACATTTATCATAATAAATAAACCATTTCTAACACATTAAAAAAAACATATTTAGTAAAACTCTGGCCACATTTGGAAGCTTTAAGGCAGAGACCTGGAAGTAAAATATAAAAAATAGATATCTAATGAAGAGCCAGGAAAATTAAACAACCTACTTGGTTGTCAAAATGCCCCTGGATTATCAGCCTTCGTGAATAGCCTATATATTTGATAATCAATATTTGTATCTATGTACATTTTATATTAATTGAAAATCTCTTAGTAATTTTAAATTTTTGCTACTAGCATAAGAAAGAAAAAAAGATATCACAGACATTTCTTTTAGGCAATCCATAAACTGATGTCAAGTGTAAACACAGAGAAAAGACAGCAAAAAATTATTTCATGAATCTAATAACCAAGGGACTTTGAGAAAGAGTGCACTAACATAGCTGTTTTCTCTCTTTTGTACTTTTTTGATGTCCATTGAGTCAGCTATGTTCAGAGTCCCAATTTAACCGACTTCACAGTAGGATCAAGAATATTAAATTATCAACATTTTTTTTTCCTTGTGATTGATTTAGAAATCCACAGACACTTTGAATAACTTACATAAATTATCTCTGTGAGGTCTTTCATCTTTCAATAGACATGGAGGTAAATTATATAAAATCTCAAAAGACATTTATCAATAGAAAGGAGTCATAAAGAACAGGTATTTTATATAAAGAATTTTTAAGTAGGCAGTAAAATAGGATATATAATATACACATGAAATAGGGTCTTTACTGAATGTTCTAGAAGGTTCAAGGTGTCCATAAAGACTGAATATACAGATTAATATTATTTTACAAGATTTTTCATGAAGATCATAGCAACAAATTATTCAAAGGAATATACCATAAATACATGTACTTAGATTGATAAAAATGCACTGATGTTCAGTTTCCATTGCAATTTTGCACAACAGAATGACCTATGAATTGCTAATGAGAGATGTCACATTGAATATACCACCTAATCAAAAGGCATTTAACTTATATTGTAAAGTAATAGCAAAAAATTATCTATGAGTCAGAGCAAGATGGCAGACTAGAGGGAGCTCTCCTCTGCAGCTGCACATGGTGAGGTAAGGGAGAAAGGACTCCAACCACCTCTGACTGATGGGCATGCCCAGAACATTGCTTTGGGGGGACAGGGAGGCAGCAGGAGACACCAGGAGCCTGAGAGGAGGTTGGGAGCAGTGGAAAACCAGGACAGAGGGTGAATACTTGCATGCCAGCAGAGGTCAGTTGGTTTGGCAGTTTTCAGACATAGAGGGCCTGCCCTGCAGGGATTTATTTTGTGAGAGAGGACCTGGTCACTTGGTGAAGTTACCTTTGGAGAGCTTAGGCAAGTGAGCAAGTGATCTTGAACAGTGCCAGGGACTGGGACTGAGCCACTGGGCAAAGCAGAGCTCTCGTTGTTGAGCTGCAGGCCCTGGTTCAGCCATTGTGGGAAACTGCCTGGCAGGATCAGCCGTGAGGGTCCTAGTGTCAGGCCAGTTCTGGTGAGCCTAATATGCTGGGTAGCCATATGTGAGAAAACTTTGTGGCCCATGCTTTTCTGGGAAGGCTACTATGTGGCCAAGGGACATGATTTCAAAAGGTCCAGAGGTATCAATTAAGCAAGCTGACAAGAGCTTTAGACTCCCAAAACTGAAGGAACTGAGGTCCAAAAATCAGGAAGACAGGATCAAGTCTCCTCTGCAAGACAGAGGCTTCCAGCCTTCATCATATACAACTGTATCAGCATCGTGATTAGCATCTCATACCCCAGGACAGCACTTGCTGTCCAGGCAATGTATGGTTATATATACATACATATATTTATTTTTCTTTTCAACATTTTTCCCTTAGATTTATTTCATTTTTTTTTTTTGTAATTCTAAATTTTTTTTCTATCATATTGACCTTTTATTTCATGAATGGAAGATATTCTTTTGTGTCAGATTTCCTTTCTTATTTCTGCAAATTATATCACTGTAGGAATAAGCTAAAATTGCTAGTTGACAGTCAAAATTTTTTTTATTAAGTCATATATACATAGATCATGAATACATTTGTGCCTTTGTGGGATTCAATGTGTTGATTATTTGTACAAATTGGAGTGCTTACATCCCATTAATTAACATAGTTTTTTACAAGTTGCCAGTCAAATCACCCAGCACCATTTGTTATATAGGGAATATTTCCCCCATTTATATTTTTGATAGGCTTATCAGAGATCAAGTAATGATAAGTGTCTGATTTCATCTCTTCGTTCTCTATTCTGTTCCATAAATCTACCTCTCTATTTTTGTGCCAGTACCGTGTTGTCTTGATCACTATAGATTTATAGTATAGTCTGAAGTCTGGTAGCATGATTCCTCCTGATTTGTATTCATTTCTGAGTAATGTCTTGGCTATCTGAGTTTTCTTCTGTTTCCATATAAAATTAATTACTAATTTTTCCAGATCTTTAAAGTATGACAGAGGTATTTTAATAGGGATTGCATTAAATGTGTAGACTTCTCTGGGTAGTATAGACATTTTAACAATGTTGAATCTTCCCAGGAATGGGAAGCATGGTATATTTTTCCATTCGTTAACATCTTCAACTATTTCTTTTCTCAGAGTTTCATAGTTCTCTTTATAGAGATCTTTCACATCCTTTGTTAGGTACATTCCCAGATATTTCATCTTCTTTGACACTATTGTAAAGGGAATAGAGTACTTGATTATTTTTTCATCTTGACTATTGTTGGTATATATAAAGGCTACAGATTTATGAGTGTTAATTTTGTATTCTGAGATGTTACTATATTCCTTGATCACTTCTAGGAGTTTTTTAGTTGATTCTCTGGGGTTTTCCAGATATATAATCATATCATCTATGAAGAGTGACAGTTTTATCTCCTCTGATCCAATGTGGATACCTTTCATTGCCTTCTTTTGCCTGATCAAAATGGCTAAGACTTCCATTACAATGTTAAAAAGCAGTGGAAACAATGGGCAACCTTGCTTTGCTCCTGATCTGAGTGGAAATGATTTCAATTTTAATCCACTCAATTTGATATTGGCTGTGGGTTTGCTGTAGATGGCCTCTATCTGTTTAAGAAATGTTCCTCCTATACCAATTTTCTTAAGTGTTCTGGTTAAGAAAGGATGCTGGATATTATCAAAATCTTTTTCTGCATGAATTTAGAGTCATATGGTCTTTGTCTTTTATTTTCTTTATGTGATGTATTATATTTATAGATTTACATATATTGAACCATCCTTGGGACCCTGGGATGAAACCTACCTGATCATGATATATAATTTGTTTGATGTGTTGTTGGATTCTGTTTGCAAGGATCTTATTGAATATATTTGCATTAATATTCATTGGAGATATTGGTCTATAATTTTTTTTTTTCTTGTTGGGTCTTTTCCTGGTTTTGGGATCAGGGTAATATTTGCTTCATAGAGTGTGTTGGGAAGTTTTCCTTCTTTTTTGATGTTTTGGGAAAGGTTAAGTAATATAGGTACTAGTTCCTCTTTAAAGGTTTGGTAGAATTGTGATGTGAATCCATCTGGTCCTGGACTTTTTTTTATGGGGAGATTTCTTATAGTTGATGCTATTTCAGAACTTGAAATAGGCTTGTTCAACATTTTCACTTCTTTCTGGCTAAGTCTAGGAAGGTAGCGTGTTTCCAAGTATTGATGTACCCTATATACTCAAGTATACGCGGAGTTTTTTTGGCACAAATTTGGTGCCGAGTTCGGGTCTTTTGCCACAAATTTTGGCCCAAAAAAACTCAGCTTATACTCGAGTATATACAGTATTTCCTTCAGATTTTCATATTTCTGAGAGTAGAGATTTTTGTTATATTCATTAACGATTTTTTGAATATCTGAGGAATCTGTTGTTATTTGGCCTTTATCATTTCTGATTGATGAAATTAGAAATTTTACTCTTTTATTTCTGGTTATGTTAGCAAAGATTTATCTATTCTATTGACCTTTTCAAAAAAAAAATACCTTTTTGATTGATTTATCTGTTGTATAATTTTTGTTTGTTTGTTTTCAATTTCATTGAATTCTGTTCTAATTTTAGTTATTTCTTTACTTCTGCTGGGTTTGGGGTTGGTATGTTTTTCTTTTTCCACTTGCTTGAGATGTCCCATTAAGTTTTTGCGTTCTTGTCTTTACATTGATTTGAGGAAGGCTCACAACACTATAAATTTCCATCTTAGGACTGCCTTTGTGGTATCCCAGAGGTTCTGGTAATTTGTGTCTTTATTATTGTTTTGTTCCAAAAATTTGGTAATTTCTTTGTTAATCTCATCTATGATCCAGCAATCATTCAGCATGAGATTATTTCATTTCCATGATTTTGTGTGAGTATGCAAATTTCTGTTATTATTGAGTTCAACTTTTATTCCATGACAGTTTCGAGAAAATAGAAGGAATAAGTTCTATTCTTTTAAATTTGCTGAGGTTAGACTTGTGACTTAAAATGTGATCAGTTTAGAACAATGTTCCATGGGCTGATGAGAAGAATATGTATTCAGTTTTGTTAGGATGAAATGTTCTGTAGATGTCTATTATATCCAATCATCTTATGGTTAAGTTTAAGTCTAAGCTTTCTTTGCTTAGTTTCTTATTGGAGGATCTATCCAACATTGCCAAAGGAGTGTTAAAATCTCTGACTATTATGGTGCTGGAGGAAACCATGTTGCTCATGTCTGTTAGAGTCTCTTTTAAATTGAGGTGCATTCTGGTTGGGTGCATATATATTAATAATTGAAATCTCGTCATGTTGAGTGCTGTCCTTAACAAATATAAAGTGACCATTCTTATCTTTCCTTAATTTTGTTGGTTTAAATCCTATTGTATCTGTGCATAAAATTACAACACCTGCTTTTTTTCTGATTTCCGTTTTCCTGAATTATAGATGAACATCCCTTCACCCTGAATCTATATTTATCTTTTAAGGTAAGATAAGATTCTTGTATTGAACATATACCTGGCCTGAGTTTTTGTATCAAGTCAGACAACCTGTGCTTTTTTAGAGGACAATTTTAGCCAATCATATTAATTGAGAGTATTTATAAGCCTGGTAGTATTTTGTGTATTGAATTTTTAAAACTCCAGTGGACATTTTTAATCCTTTTGCCACTGTGGAAGTTGGAGTTTGATCAAAAGTTTCTGAGTGAGTTTACATTGGTGGTAGAGCATTGTGTTTGTCACTGTGGAAGATGGGTCTGAGAATATCCTGGGGAGCTGTTTTAGTTATGGCAAATTTCTTCAGCATGTGAATGTCATTAAAGTATTTAATTTCTCCATCATAAATGAAACTCAGTATAACTGTATGCAGTATGCTAGGTTGAAAGTAATTTTGTTTTAGGAAGTTAAAACAAAACTCTTCTAGCTTGAAAAGTTTCAGCAGAAAGATGTGCAGTCATTCTAATATTCTTTCCCTTGTAGGTTATGTTTTTCTTATGTCTGGGTTCTTGCAGGATTTTCTCCTTCATATTAACTTTGGTGAAGTAAATTATAATGTGTCAAGGAGATGTTTTATATGAGTCGTGCTGGGGTTCTGAACTGTCTGCTATCTGGATTTCAGAATCTCTTGCCATGTTTGGGATATTCTCCTCTATTATCTCTTGGAGCAGAGCATCTGGGCCTTTCAATGCAGTCTCTTCTCCTTCAGAAATTCCTATAAGGTGAATGTTTACTCTTTTGGAGTGATTCCACAATTCTCTCAGGGAATGATCCATTTTTGCTCTCCAGTGTTTTTCCTCTTTGAGCATTTGTGAGCATTCAAAAGCTTTGTCGTCAATGTCAGAAATCCTTTCCTCTGCATGCTCCATTCTGTTACTGAGGGATTCTACTGTATTTCTCAGATATTTGAGGGTTGCAATTTCTTACCTCAATGTGTCAAAATCTTTGGCAATTTTTTCTTTGAATTCATTGAATTCTTGACACAACTTTTGAATTACTCCTTGAAATTCTCATTCCATCTTTACCTCCATTCTGTTAATCTTATTTGCCACCCAAATTCTGAATTCAATTTCTGACATCTCAGCCATTTTTTAATGAATGGGATCATCTGGTGTGTCTGTTTTATTATTTCTTGGGGAAGCTGATCTACTCTGATTATTCATGTTGCCAGAGTTTTTCCAAGGATTCTGCCCCATGATTATTTTTCACCATTTGGCTAGATGGGCAGGTAAGGTGAAATTGGATTGGTGGCTTCTGTATTTGTGGTTAACCAGCCCTTTGCTAAGGGTCTGGACTGATGACTGTAGATTTTCCCCCTACAGATTTGCAAAGAAACTGTACAGTATTACAGTCTGAGGCACTGGAAACCTTCTTGGTGTGGTAGTGTTAGGTGGCTCTGTCATGTATTCAGCTGGTCTTTGTCCTATCCTAGTGGATCAGTGACTTTGGATTGATGTCTCAGCTATTGAGAAATACAAGCAACTAAGACACCCTGTTCCCCGTGAGCAACAACTGAAAGAGGAAAATCAACCCTTCTTGTTACTACATAATCAGGGTACCAGCTGAGAGGCTCCTTAGGTGATTGGCCAAGGTTAGGAGTTCCAAACCAATTGACCCATTCACTATCAACTATCAAGTGGGAGAGTTCAAAAGGTCTCCAGCAACTAGATAGCAGACATCTATAGGTTGCTCAAATATGGCTTGCTCTGGTGCTCTGTGGAGTCAGAAAAACCCACTCAGTATCAGAGTTTGACCTTGGGGTTGGTATCTTTTTCCCCACCTTGTACCTTTTTCACGCCCAGTCACTGGTAACCTCACGGGGCTGTGGTCCTGCTCCCTCCCATAAGTAGATGTGCCAGGGCTTTGTACCTGCCAGAGTCAAAGGAAAGTCAATGCCCCCCCCCCAGCCCAGCCACAACCCTCTGCCACCAGCTGGCTAGGGGAGCTGAGGCCTGCATGCCTTGGGTACTCAGTGGCACCTGGGGAGTGCTCCACCTTAGCTCATTTGGAACTTGATAATAATAAGTCAGCAAATGATGTTCTTCCTCAGCCACCATGCCTTTGTCCTAGCTGCTCTGCAGCACTAGTATCCCTATAGGGTGAGGTCTGTCATCCTCTGGAAGTCCTTAGAGTTGAGGAGGTGTCTCTCCTAGATGAGACCCTGGCAGGATCACTTGTCTGTGTGCTGAATCTTCAAAAGGGGTGTCCCTGCACAACTCCTAGGCAGCTCCCATGGCCAGGGAGGTGACTGTAGAGGCACTCCCTAACTGGGAGTGCAGGGTGCACAGCTCCCTCAGCAGGGCAGGGCACACATCATGTGGTTCTGGCAGAGCGGGGCACCAGGAAACAATGTCAGGGCAGAGCACACACATGCATGGCTCTGTCAGGGCAGGGTGCATGGCCTTTGGCTGTATGGAGCATGCAGCAGGAGGCTCCGGCAGGGTAGGGTGCATGGCTAGCAAGCCTCCCCCCACAGGTGGTTTGCACTTTCACAGAGCCCAGCCTGACAGCATCTCCCACTTTTTCTGCACTACTGCTGGGCTTACTGTTACAGTGCAGCTTTTCGACCATGGCCTTTGCAGTGCCCAGACCTGACAATAAACCGCAGACATTCCTGTCTATGCAGGGTTTGACTTCTGGACCATCAGGTGAAGGAGAGATGGTGGACTGGAAGTTCAAAATGGCAGGGAAAATGTTAGTTCAGCTTTCATGCCTGGCAAGAGAGTGCTCAGGGTCACAGCAGGGTCCCTCTAGAAATGTAGTCCCCACTTCCTGCAACTCTCTCCTATGGGGTGAGACAAGAGGTTCTCAGTTCATCCCTTGCAAGTAGAAAACCTACAGTGAGAAAAAAAAAGAAAAAAGAAAAAACAATCTTAGGGGAGGGGATGGACACTTTTCCTTTGGGATGAGTTTTGCAAGTTAAATTTGCTTTCTTGGAGTTGCAGCTTGCCTGAGCAGAGGGGATGTGCAGTTATCACTCTTCTCTCTCAGCTCAGCTCCCAGTCTTCAGCTTTATTGGGTACTTTCTAAACATTACCCTTCCCTTTGGATGGGAGCTTCTGTCAAATGCTGGCTCCAGTTGGCCATCTTGCCCTTCTTCTGTAATTATAATTTTTAATTGTTTCCTTCTTCAATAGTAAGGACTCAAATTTTGCTACGTTTTCTGCTCCTACTATTTTTTTTTCCTCCCAATTTTATCTTTTAATGTCTTTTTGTTGTTATTGTTTTGTTTTTCTTTTATAATATTTTATTTTTCCATTTTTACTCTCTAAAGTATGAAGGAATCCATTTTCTTTTCTTCCTTTCTTTCTTTCTTTCTTTTTTTTTTTTTGAGATAGAGTCTGATTTTGTGGCCCTCAATAGAGTACCATGGCATCACAGCTCACAGCAACCTCAAACTTGTGGATCCAAGCAATTCTCATGCCTTAACCTCCCAAGTATATAGGACTACAGGTGCATGTGACAATGTCTGGCTATTTATAGAGATGGGGTTTCACACTGGCTCAGGCTGGTCTGGAACCTGTGAGCTCAGGCAATCCACCCACCTTGGCCTCCCTGAATACTGGGATTAGATGTGTGAGCCACTGTGGCCAGCATGGATACATTTTTAATATGGTTTTCCTATCCCTTTTGTTGTGCTTTCCTTGCAATTTCTCTCCTATTTTTTAAAATTTTAATTCAGTCTCCATAGAGACTGTCAAAAATAGCCAATGCTGACTATATTTTAAGTTGTCATGGTGGGGTATTCAGAAAAGTTTTCAATGAGCAATAATCATTCCTTGAATAAACTTCATTGGCTATGATACTGCCAGTGCACAAAGCTCATTTCTCTCTTTTTCTGTCTCTTTTTTCTAAAGATTTTTATACTTTTTAGTCTATTCCACATAAATTTCTCAAATGATAGCTAATGTACACTCACCCCCTCATTTACATATTGCATAATTTTATTTTAAAATTTCTTTACATATCCTTATTATTATTACATTTTCTAACATGTTTCATTCTTTTTTAAACTGTATTCCATGTATGGGACAAAACCTCACTCTGAGGCCTGGGCAAGGGTACCATAGCATTGGCCTGGCAGAAGAAGACCTTGATTCCCTAGTATAGGAGGTCCATCTAGCGTTGACTTTGGAAGCATGCCAGTGGAAAAATGCCTTTTTTTTTTTTTTTTTTTTTTTTTTTACTTTTGGTTTTGGTGAGGTTGAGTTTTTATTTTGCTAAGTGTGGTTTAGTGCTCCAGATAGCAAAGGGGCCCAAAA
>CAUYPK010122809.1:0-33980 GCA_963574355.1 Loris lydekkerianus
TCTGTCTCAAAAAAAAAAAAAAAAAAAAAAAAAACAAATAAAAAAATTTAAAAAAAGCATTTATTAATTTCTTTTATAAAAAAATTTAATAAAAAAATTATTTACTTACAATTTAATTAAGATATTCAATATTAACTAAAAAAACTTATTATTTCAGTATTTTATAAAACAAAATAAAACATTGTTTTATTAAAATTTTAAAATTCTTTTTTTTTTTTTTTTTTTTTTTTTTTTGAGACAGAGTTTCACTATGTTGCCCTTGGTAGAGTACTGTGGCTTCACAGCTCACAGCAACTTCTAATTCTCTTGGGCTTAAGCGATTCTCTTGCCTCAGCTTCTCAAGTAGCTGGGACTATAGGTGCCTGCCACAACTCCCAACTGGTTTTTGGTTGTAGTTGTC
The DNA here is from genome assembly GCA_963574355.1 of Loris lydekkerianus. NCBI lineage: Eukaryota > Metazoa > Chordata > Mammalia > Primates > Lorisidae > Loris > Loris lydekkerianus. The sequence continues at coordinate 401 of CAUYPK010122809.1, forward strand.
ATTGTTGTTTGACAGGCCCTGGGCTGGGTTCGAACCTGCCAGCTCTGGTGTATTTGGCTGGCGCCCTAGCTGCTGAACTACAAGCGCTGAACCTAAAGTCTGTTTTGGAAAATGAAATAGAAATTGAAGGGTAAACTAAAATAAAGCAAGAAGGGCCAAACTGCAAAACAGTTTGTAACCTTTACAGTTCTGTTCACATGTCAGTAACCATGAACAGTTTTTAGCTAGTAGTAGTAAAAGTAGAATGCTATTGTTGTAATCGTTTGTGTTGATATAGGAGGAAGAGTAAAAATATTTAGTTGGATCATAATGCTTTGTGGTAAGAGTCTTTGCCTATGTTCTCCTCTCCCCCATCTCCTAAATTATTTTCATAAGCATCAGAAAATATTGTTGCCTAGATTAGATTATGGTTCTTCTAGATGATAAATAGCTATTAAGAAAACACAGTTAAGGAATTCTTAACTTGGGGCCCATGGACCAAGACAGTCCATAAATGATGCCTAGTATGCTAATGAACCCGTGACATTTCACACAAAATGTTATTTATGTGATTCCTAGGAGAAGAGTGTTCAATATAGCTTTCATAATATTATTAATGGAAGATTATCAGTGGTCAAGAATTGTTTTGTGGGCTGGGTGTGGTGCCTCATGCCTATAGTTCTAGCACTTCAGGAAGCTGAGGTGGGAGGATTGCTCAAGCCCAGGACTCCCCAGTTGTAGGGAGCTGTGATCATGCCATCAAACTCTAGCCTGAGCAGCAGTGTGAGACCCCAATTCTTTAAAAAAAAATTCTGGCATATCGACTAGAATGTAAGTAAAGGCAAGGGTTCATTTAAAAAATAGTACATTGACAAGACTTAATATTTATAAGTATTGTAAAGATTTTATTTTTTTTTTTTGCTTTTTTCTTCTTGCCACCATAAAAAGTATATTTTTTTCTTATTTAAATGACATATTCACTATTAAAAAAACCAAAGAACCAAGTTAAATCCCCAACATATGTGACACCACCCAGAGTAACAATTACTTACTTTTTTTGTATATCCATGTTATACAACATGGAGATTGTGAATAGTAAGTATAGTTGAGAATTTTTTAAAAATGTGGTTTTACTATGTGTATGTTTTCTAATGTGATCTTCTGTGTGCAGTTTACTGTGGTCAGTCTTTCCATGTCATCAGATATTATCTATGTCTTCATTTGTAATTGCTGTATAACAGTCATGTAGTGACCAACTCTTTGTTTTGTCTGTAAAATTAGGGTAGTTACACTTGTTGGTTTAACAGATTATCATTTTATTAATGTCAACGTAGTGACTGGGAATGGTACAGGAAGAAAGCTAATTCAGAGGATGAGGAGAGAAAAGAATTGGAGAATAAATTGAAGCCTGTAAATTAGAAAAAAGAGCATCTAAGGATATGAAGGGAATATTGTAGGTAACAAAAGTGCTGATATTACAAGGCACAGTACTTCATGTAGGAATTGTGGGGGAGGGTTGGGGTTTTTTTTGTTTTTTTGGTTTGGTTGTTTTGTTTTTTTACTTGTTTTAAGATTATTAGAAAATGGGTTTAGGTGTATGTATGCTGGAAGTTCCACATTCTTCAGTAGGCATTCAATGGTCTTTGCTTTATCCACTTTTTAACTTGATATCACATTTCTTCCACTGTGCAAACTCTGGTTGCCAGCCTGGGTGAAGTTCTGTCGATCTTTGTATTTTCAGGCTAAAAATAGTACCTTTTATACTTGGTATTTGTGCTTAATGTTTGAAGCTATTACTTTTATTCATTGTTTTAATAAATTTTATTTTTTAGAACAGTTATAGAGGCTATTTTGAGTAGGTGAATGTATGTGCTCCTCTCTTTAAGGCTCTGGTCTTTATTTTGGCATCAAGAAATTTGTTTGATGAGTGACATTGATATTGACCACTATTTAAAATATTGTTTTTCTAGTTCATACATTAAAAAAAAATTGGTGAGGTTGAATGCGATGAAATAGTAGTCCTTTCATGCTTTCAGCAGTACCAGGCTAGGAAAAAATGATGTGTAAAGCTACATATTTTATGCTAGGCTTTTTTTTTTTGTTTGTTTGTTTGTTTTTTGTCAGAAGCAGAGTTGCTCTGTCGCCAGGGGTAGAGTGCCATAACCTCAGCCTAGCTCATGGCAACCGCAAACTCTTGTGTTCAAGCGATCCTCTTGATCCTCTTGCTTCAGCCTTCTAGTAGCGGGGACTATAGGTACCCACCACAACGACTGGCTGATTTTTTTCTATTTTTAGTAGCGATGATAGTCTTGCTCTTACTTAAGCTGGCCTCTAACTCCTGAACTGAAGAGATCCTCCCACTTCATCTTCCCAGAGTGTTAGAATTACAGATATGAGCCACTGGTTTATGCCAGGCATTTAGAAATTATCATTGCTGACCTAAAACTCAAAAAAAAAAAAAGAAAGAAAGAAAGAAATTAATCATTGCATTATTTTTAATTAGGCACATTTTAGTCATGATTCTGCTTGGACATTGGATCTTTAAGGCTGAAAATAACAGTAGGTCTGAGAAGAAAATAGGATAAGCTCATATGGTGGGTATGAATGAGACTGATGTATAAACAGAAACAATTAATAGAGAGCTATAATAAAAAGAATAAGTCCGTTCTCGGGTTCCTGTTTTCTGCTACTTCAGATGTTGGTTTTAGTATCAACTTCTGTATAATATTTTGAAATGCTATTATTGTACTATTGCTTTGTTTATCAGTTTTAGGTATAACTTACGAACTTTCATGATATATAAGGATTTCATTCTTTTGCTCTTCCTTATCTTCTCAATTTAAGTTTATCCAGTCTGAAGGGTAATTCTAAAAGTAAAAATATTGCTTAGTGATAAGCCAAAAAAGATTTCATAGTTTGTTTTGTATCTGGTACATTTTCTGATTCCTGGGGTCTGCTGACTTTTTTTCATTCAACTGATTTTCTATGTGTACATCAATAATTCTGCCCTTTTTAGTATTAGTTTTTATGTTGTTATACCTGATTAGGGGATGTATTATTTGTGTTTTCCTCCCAGTCTCATTGAGCCTTCCTCTTATTGTCTGTATTGACTGCTCTCTAGTGTTGTTACTAAACTGTTGTCTTGCTTTCAGATCTCATCTTTGAAATTCCTTTTGCTGGCTCTGCGCTCTTAGCTCAGTGGTTAGGGCACTGGCCACATAACACCAGGGCTAGAGCAGGTTCAAACCTGGCCCAGTCTGCTAAACAACGACAACTACAACAAAAAAATAGCCAGGCATTGTGGCAGGCGCCTATAGTCCCAGCTACTTGGGAGGCTGAGGCAAGAGAGAATCACTTAAGCCCAGGAGTTGAGGTTGCTGTGAACTCTTAACACCAACGGCACTCTACCTTGGGGGACATAGTGAGACTTTGTCTCAAAAAAAAGAAAAAGAAAGAAAGAAAAATTCCTTTTGCTTTTCTTTTGTATTGGATTTTCAGTTTGCTGGATTTCATTTTGTTGTCTTTATTGGTTTAATTCCTTGTTTTGTTAGGAGGACATCTTTTCTGAGGAAGGACAACAGGAGACAAATATTTCTTAGACTTTTCAGATGAAAAATGTCTATTCTGCCTTACACTTACTGATAGTTTTCAGTGGATACAGAACTCTAAGTGGAAAATTATTTTCTCTCAGAATTTTGAAATATTGATTCTTTGTATTATTTTATTGTGGAGCTTTTTCTTGTTATTCTTATCACTTTTTTCTGAAAGTTTTTAGGATGTTTATTCCTTCTCTTTTCTGCCTTCCTGGAAGTATTACTAGTCTGATAATGTATTTTCTTGATTGATTATTTACTTTTCTCTTTCTCCCTATTGTTATTATTTGTTCTGTCTTGTGGGAGACTTCTTTTTCCCTTTCTGGGCCATCCATTGAATTTTACAAATTGCTACTATAATTTTAATTGGTTTTTGAGTTGTAAGTGATCTATATACAGAAGGATATACTATATACAGGGTGGCCATAATTGCACACGAACTCAATGGCCACCTTGTATATTTGTGTACATTAACGGGGTTGTTTTGTAATGTGAATTTATAACTTCCAGTTCTTATTTCAGTAATTTAATATATCTTATGTCTCTCAGGATATAAATTACATTTAAAACCGCTTTTTAATTTTACATCCTGCATTTTACCTGTTTCCTCTGAATTTCTTTTTACTATTTGTTTTTATCTGTCTTTGGTGATGCAGGTTTTCCTTTAAAGTGTTATTATCCTAGGCTATCCTTTCATAGTTAAGAGAGTGATACTAAAAAGTGAGTTGGATGTTTTGTGTGTGGGGGGGCATCTTAAATGTTGGCCTGTGCTTTAGTAAAATGGTGAGTAGGCTTTAAGGTTTCTTTCTGGGAGTGAATGAATGGATTTTTCTTTGGAACCTTTGATATTCTCTACAAGAGGCGTCTTTCAGTCTTTGGCTTTGAGATATGTTAGTCTATTGTTAGACAAGGAAGAGTACTTTAGGACTTTCACTGTTTATTTGTAATATTTCACTCCTCCTGTTTTTAGTTTCTTGATCATACTTGCCTTCCTCGGTTGGAATTTGGTCTTCCCGAATTTATCTTGTTCCCTGTATGTATAGAAAAAATTTGTTGCATTGGGTGAAGTAGGAATAGTATTTTGGCTCTCTAGGTTTTTCTTTCATTTAGTCCTGTTTTCTGCCCCATGGTTCATCCTTGCCTTCAGAGATAACTGATTCTTAAGTGCTGAGCCTTACCAATGTTCTATAGAGTAGATTTTTCTTTTTGGTATAAACTTTGATAGCCCCTTCCAATCTTATTTCTTCCACTGTATTTCACTTGAATTGTTTCTTCTTTTTCTGTCAACCAATTTGTCAATATCTATATTTTTTTTTGTTCCATTATTTCGTCCTGATGGAGTTATGGTTTTTTTTCCTTTAGTATATTTGTAGTAGATTGTGGAACAGGGAACAAGTTAAAGTGTGTGTGTGTAAAATCAACCTGGGTTTAACTAAAAGTGACGTTTTTATTTAAAAACACTTTTTCTCCCTTGTATTGTATACATAGATGCCTTGTTGAGAATTTTTGTCCCTAGACTTCTCAGAATTGAGTGTAATAGAATAAAAAGTATAATTTATTTAATATAATTATTTAAGGGTGTGTGCATGCACCCCTTAGACTCACAGCTCTCCTTGAACATGTATATTCTAGATCTGCAAGGACTCAGACCCAGTTTTCCCTGTTAACTTAGTTAACATTTTTAAAATTTTCCTAGGTCAGTATTCCAAACAATTTAATGCCCATTTCCTAACAAGTATTTTTGAAGTAAATTTGGCTGAATCTTTGGCTTTCCTCATTCAAATACGACTTCTAAGATTTCTTTTTTGAAAACTCAAATTCTGTTTTTACCAAAGGAAGATATCTAAGTTTGAACCTAATTTTCCCTAAATATTAAAGGAAAATGCTATTTATCAGAAGAACTAACTTTAGTTGCAATATGTTTGTTTCTATTCTTGTGGAAATTGCTATATAAATATCATAGAATTTGAAAGCTGGAGGACGCCTTAGAGGTAAAAACCATTTGCTTTTACCACAGAGAAAGTAGGCATGATGTATCATTTATATATTTCTGTGTAATAAATTACTCCAAAAATACGATTGTATTTTAAAATAGCAGTAAACATTATCTTCAGAGTTTCAGTAGTACAGGAATTAGGAAGTGGTCTAGCTGGTTGTTTCTGGCTTGGGTTTCTCATAAGGTTTTAGTCAAGATGCTGGCCAGGTTATAGTCATCTAAGGGCTTGTGTTGGGCTGAAAGATATGCTTCCAAGCTGGATTGTTTTACATATTGTCAAGTTAGTGCTAGTTATTAATGGGAGGATCCAGTTCTTTCTTATATGGATTGTCATGGGCTTTTTGAATGTTGTTACAACATGATAGCTGGCTTCCCCTTGAGTGAGTGTTTGAAAACGCAGGAAGGCAGAAGTGGTAGTGTCTTTTATGACCTAGTCTTAGATGTCACATTGTCATCTCCATCACATTCTGTTCATTAGAAGTGAGTCCCATCCATATTTGAAGAGAGGAAAGTTGAGCTTCACTTTTAATACAGAAGAATATGAAAGAATTTGTGGCTATACTTCAAATTCACCACACCTAGAGAAATGAAATTATCTCTACATGGTAATACAGGAAGTTATTGATGTGTTTGGACTATACTATAGATGTTTCGGTAATATTACTAGATGCAAAATAATATTAGTTATTTTATTAGTTGCTTAACTATCATCCATCACTGGATTCATGTATTCCTAGAACCAGGTACTTGTGTGTATATTATTATTACTAATTCACCAGACCCTTTAAATTATCCACGATATGTCAGGCATCATGCTGTGATACTAACAGAACATATCTAAGAGAACTGGGTTTGTATTCTGATTTACTCTTTGTTTTCATTTTTTTTTTTATAGGAATTGAAGAGTGTGTGTGTGTGTGTGTGTGGTGGTGGTGGTGGTGGTGGTGGTGGGGTTCCCAAATACTTCTGATGTTCTGAGTATAGTTAGAACACCCCTTCAAAGTAGCCTTCAAGCAAATTAATAATTTTTAAATGTAGCTCTTTTATTAGTTGACAACAAAATCCCTTTGTTAAATAACCAGGTAGCTTTACTGATAAAATGTTTTGTTATAGCCAGGTTCCTAATATTGAATACCAAACATATATTAAATACCAGTATTGGAGAAGCAAAGAAATATGCCATGATTCTTGTTCTTAAATAGTCCCTTGGGTAGAAGACTAGATAAATAAATATCATACCAAAGATGATAGCTGTAAACCTAACATTGTGACTTTATACTAAAATACTAATTGTTGGCGCAGTGCTATCTTTATAAGTTAATATAGTGCTACCCCATCAGGAAGGAGAAAATAAAAAACTTAAGTCTAGAAAAAATTTTATTGTTTGCTTACTTATGTTTTTATATTACTTATTAAAAAGTATAACTGCCTCTCTAGGAAATATTTATTTGTTGAATTTTTTTTCTCTTATAGGCAATGTCTATGCTGCTTCAAGGAATATAAGCATTTGGAGATTTTTAACCAAGTAGTATGTGCACTTATTAACTTAGTGATTGCCCAAGTTCAAGTGCTCCGGGACCAGCTTTGTAAACATTGTACTACTATTAATATAGATTCCACGTGGCAAGATGAGAGTAATCAAGCAGAAGAACCACTGAATATAGATAGAGAGTGTAATGAAGGAACTACAGAAAGACAAAAATCGATAGAGAAAAAACCAAACTCTGCAAGAATCTGTAATCTGACAGAGGAGGTATCTTCAAAGAGTCCTGATCCTTTTCGTTTATGGAGTACAGATGAGAAGGAAAAACTCTTACTGTGTGTGTCAAAAATTTTTCAAATTCAATTTCCCTTATATACTGCTTACAAACACAATACTCATCCTACTATAGAGGTATGTAAAAATAGGTACTGTGAATTTTAAGAAATACCAAGTCAACAAAATGGCAGTCTGTTTCTCATTTATAAATTACTATAAAGACAGTTATTGTTGGTGGGATGGTTTATAAAAGTCATTTTTACCAAAATTATTCTAGTTTTTCCCATAACACTTCTGTATCAGTTCACATTGAAAATTTGCTCAGGATAGTCCTATTAAGGAAACATTTATAAACTGAACTCAGAAATTAAACATTTTGCTGTTGTAGCTCTTCTCTGCTTATTGTGCGGAAAAAGCAAAAATTTTTAATTGCATTCTTAGAAATATAGTCTACAAACTTTGCTATTCTCTTTCATCACATAACAAATTATTTATAATTAGTTTTAAATAATAGTATTTTCCTTTGTAAAGTCAAGATGCTTGTCTCTCTTAATGATGTTTGTATAGGTATTCCAAGAGTTTAGTTAATCTACCTTAAACTTATTTAGAAAATGGGATCTCTTCTAGGTATAGTGGGAATTGAAACAGTGTATGTGGTAATGTTTTAGTGGCTTAACACAACAGTGGTTTTATTTCTCATGATTCTTGCTAGTATTGTGTGGGTTTACTTTTGCAGCTGCATTTACTTTGAAAGTTGGGTGGGTTAGGAGGTCCATGTGTCACTGTGTGTCTGGCAGTTAGTGGTGGCTGTTGTTTGGGATTTTTGTATTGTCTCCACATGGCTTCTCATTTTCCATTAGGGTAGACTGGCTTCCTTACGGGCAGTCTTAACAGTGGTCCAGGAAGGCAAAAGTGGAAGCTATAAGGCTTCTTCAGGTATAGCTTCTGAAATGGTATAGTTATCAATTCTGTCACATTACATTTTGCCATATTTGTAGGTGAAAGCAATTCACAAGGGCAGTCCAGATTCAAAGGAGTGGTGAAGTAGATTCCATTTCTGAAAGGAGGAGAGGTTGGAGTTCCATTTTATATCTTGTACATTGTTTCCCATGTATCCTAGGATGAGAAGAATTGTGGCTGTTAGAAAATTGACCACATGCTGGGCATGGTGGCTGACTCCTGTAATCCTAGCACTCTGATAGGCAGAGGCTAGTGGATTGTTTTAAGTAAAGAAGTTTGAGACCAGCCTAAGCAAGAGTGAGACCCTGTCTCTACTAAAAGTAGAAAAACTAGCTGGACATAGTAGCACATGCCTATAGTCCCAGCTACTTGAAAGGGTGAGGCAAGAGGATTGCTCAAGCCCAAGAGTTTGAAGTTGTGAGCTATGATGGCATGTGGCATTCAACCAAGGGGAACAGAGTGAAATTCTCTTAAAAAAGAAAGAAAAAACTGACCATATGGTGGTGATTTTTTTTTTTTTTTAAGTTTGCCTCTCTAACTTATTTGTTCTAATAACCTTCTATTATACAAAATTTGTATATTTGACTTTGCTCATCTTCTCTTTCTTCTACAATATAATATTCTTTTTTTATATTGTTGGGGATTCATTGAGGGTACAAGAAACCAGGTTACACTGATTGCATTTGTTAGGTAAAGTCCCTCTTACAATCATGTCTTGTCCCCAAAAGGTGTGGCACACACCAAGGCCCCATCCCCTCCCTCCTTCCCTCTCTCTGCTCTTTTTTTCCCCACCCCACCCCTTTCTCTCTCTGCTCTCCCCTTATAATACTCTTTTGCTGTAATATTTTTATATTAAATTGAGACTGTTTAAAAAACACAGCTTAGGAGATGGATCTTTTACCTATTAGAATTTTCCCTAAGAATGTTTTAAAAAGAATGTTTTAAATCAGATCTTGCTGTGTCTTGTAGTTTTCTTAATTATCTTTCCATGTAGAAATCCCTTTTTTGTTATATATGTCTACATTTTAAAATTTATGTATTTATTTTTGTTGAGTATGTGTTGCCCAGGCTGGTCTTGAATTCCTGATCTCAAGCAATCCTCCTACCTCTGCCTTCCAAAATGCTGGGAATATAGGCATAAACCATTGTACAGCCTATATTTTAATTATTAGGTTTTATATGTGGATGCATGTAATTATATAAGAAACTTTTTTTTTTTTTTTTTTGGAGATAGCCTCAAGCTGTCACCCTGGGTAGGATGCCATGGCGTTACAGCTCACAGCAACTTCAAACTCTTGGGCTTAAGCAATTCTCTTGTCTCAGCCTCCCAAGTAGCTGGGACTATAGGTGCCTGCCACAACACCTGGCTCTTTTTTTGTTGTTGTTGTTGTTGTTGCAGTTGTCCTTGTTTTAGCTGGCCTGAGGCTGGGTTTGAACCATCAGTCTCAGTGTATGTGGCCCGCGCCCTATCCACTGAGCTATGGGTGCCACCCAAGATACCTTTTTTTTTTTTTTTTGAGACAGAGTCTTACTCTGTCACCCTGGGTAGAGTGCCATGGCTGCACAGCTCACAGGATCCTCAAACTCCTTGGTTCAAGTGATCCTCTTACCTCAGCCTCCAGAGTAGTCGGGACTATAGGAACCCACCATAACCCCCTGCTAGCTTTTCTATTTTTAGTATAGCCAGGGTCTTGCTCTTGCTCAGGATAGTCTCAAACTCCTGAGCTCAAGCAGTCCACCTGCCTTGGTCTTCCAGAGAGCTAGGATTACAAGAATGAGCCATCACGCCTGGCCAGAAACATTTTTTAATATACAGAAATATATCCACATTTTTGTGTGTGCATATCTATATTTCTAGATCTACCTGATCCATTGTGCTTTGGGGAAACTCTCAAAATATGTCTTTCTTCTGCTCTGATACACATCAATACAGAAGGGTTCTATGACCAAATGTGGGGGTTTCCCCCCACACACTATGCAGCAGACACCAGCTGAACATCCTGTTTAAATTCTGACGTTAGCATCAGACCCCACAAGTTGATAGCCTCGTCAGCCTCTGGAATTTGTGACTGACTTAAATTGGGATTCCCTGAAACCCGTCTTTGGGTTCAGTTCATTTGTTAGAGTAGCTCACAGAACTCAGAGAAATGCTTGTGTTTACCAGTTTATTATAAAGGATATTACATAGGATCCAGATGAAGAGATGCATAGGGCATGGTATAAGGGGAGGAGTGCAGAGCTTCCATGCCTTCCCTGGTGTGCCACCCTCCAGTAAACTGCATATGTTCACATGTTCAGCTGTCCAGAAGTTCCTTATACAAAAAAGAAGATTCTCTGTCAATGAATCTGTCATGACATAAAGTATATTAAACATTCTAAAACTGTGTCATCTCAGAATCTTTTTCAACAGAAAGGGGACCCATTGTGCAAACTTGAAAAATTTAATCTTAACATGACAAAAACTGGGCATGGTTTATGCCTGTAATCTCAGCACTTTGGGAGGCTGAGGTGGGGAAGATCTCTTGAAGCTGGGAGTTTGAGACCAGGCTGGACAACATAGCAAGACTCTCTGTAAGACATTTTAAAAATAATTAGCTGTGCAGGGTGGTGCTCACCTACTTAGCTGCTTGGGAGGCTGAGGCATGAGGATCACATGAGCCTGGGAGTTTTAGGCTGCAGTGAGCTATGAACTCTAGCCTAGACAATACATTGTCTCAAAACACAAAGAATACCACATCAGTAGTATTTTAATATCTTAAATTGGTAATTGAGAGATGTTTAGTTTGGTTAAGGACCTACATAAGTGAATATCATGAAGAAATAATGTTCTCTGGTTAAAAAATTAACAATACAGCACTATGAGCAATATTAAATCTGTTTTTTTCATAAAGTCGGTTTACTTCTTTGTCATTGTCAAAAAAAGTAATCTCTAAATTTAAGCCTACGTGCATTCTTCTGTACTTTCTCTTATGGAATAAAGTGCCTCATTGCTGTTCTTGAGGCTCTTTTCATGTGAGTACTTGGTTCAAAGCAATGATTTCATGAGATAAAATTCTAATGAGAAAACTTACCTGTGGATTTGGTAAAGGAACAACCTTGTTATGCAGAATTCATAATGTATTAGGTTATTTGCTTCTTTCATTTTTTGTCTGTAATAATAGTTCATCTCTAACTTCTAATATCTTAACAATGATCTGGTACAAATATAGTAAAATTTCTAGTTTCTGTCCTGGTGGCCATGTAATTAAACGTGTTAAGGTTTCAACTGTTTCAAGGTCTTAAAACATCGGTAGGAGACCTGCATTACAAATTATATTTATTTCTAAAGTTGTGTGTATATGCACATAAACAATTAGGTCAAAGAAAACCAATCATGCAATGTAGTAAAGTTTACTAGAGATTGTTATCTCACTTTTCTTTGAGGAGATAGTTCATCCTGTCTTTCCTATATACTGCTGTGTTATTCTTTCTTAATAAAACCTTTGATTTGGATTTTTAGTTCTGTATTTTTTTTTTTTTTTTTTTTTTTGAGACAGAGTCTCGCTATGTCGCCCTAAGTAGAGTGCTGTGGTGTTACTGCTCACAGCAACTTCAAACTCTTGGGCATAAGCCATTCTCTTGCCTCAGCCTCCCAAGTAGCTGGAACTACAGGTGCCCGCCAGAATGCCCAGCTATTTTTTTGTTGTAGTTGTAACTGTTTTGGCAGGCCCAGGCTGTATTCAAACTCACCAGCTCTGGTGTTTGTGGCTGGTGCCCTAGCCGCTGAGCCACAGGCGCAGAGCCGTTCTGTATTTTTTTTAGAGGCACAACTTGGCTAAAACTTGTAGAAGTAAAAGATTCAAAACTTACTTGTTAGTATCTTAATAGCTGTGACTTTAAAAACCTAGTCAACATTCTCATTTTATAGAAGGGACTGGTTTATGGAGGTTAAAAGTTTTGATCGGGTTTTCGTAGCATATTGCTGAGAAGAATCCTAGAATCTGGGTCTTAACTCTACTCCACTCAATCATTTGGCCTAATAACTGTATACTGCATTTATTGCGAATGCTATTAATAAATAAGATAGCAACTTGGAGCTCCTCTTCTGCCTTATTCCCTCCCTCTTTCTTTCTATCCTCCCTGTCAAAGCTGATGGTTAAAAAACTCCGGTAATTAAAAATCGTAATGTTAATTCAGGATAAAAATCAGGGGGAGGCTCATTGCACTGCTTATCCTAAAAGTTATGTGTCACTCTAGGAAATGAGATACTACCTGTTTTTTCCTTTTTAGACAGTGTTGCTCTGGTTAGAGTGTCGTGGTGGTGATGTAGCTCACAGCAACCTCAAACTCTTGGGCTCAAGAGATCCTCCTGCTTCAGCCTCCTAAGTAGCTGGGACTATAGGTGTCCCCCATGATGCCCCTGCTGGTGTCAAACTTCTGAGCTCAAGCAGTCCACCTGCCTTGGCCTCCCAGAGTGATAGGATTATAGGCTTGAGCCACCACACCTGGCCTCCAGTGATTTTTTTTTCCTAGTAAGTAGAGTGGAAATGAGCTTACAACATGTAGAAAAGAGAGAAACCACAGCACTTATGTTAAATTATGGTATGAGCAGGCAAATTAAATTTTATACATTATATTATTTTACGTATTTCTAAGCCTAGGCTAGTTTTCTCTGTTTTTTTTCTCACTTTTTTATTCATCCCTTTTAAATAAATATTTTAATTCACCTCTTAAATTATATAATTTAGTGGGTTTTGTATTTGCAAAGTTAAATAATCATCACTAATTCTAGCATTGCTGACTTTTTAAGCAGAAATTTTATTCTCAATCTGTTGACCTGTAATTCTTCACGGTTTGATTATGGAATAATATTTAATTGTACATGGAGTTGCTTTAATCTGTAGATATTTGTCTTTGTTTTCTGTTTTTAAATAATAGGCATATTTCTGTTAGGATGACATGGTCTCATTTAATAAATGTGAAGTTTTGGGGAAAAGAAACCCAAAACCTTTGATATCACTGAGACGGAGATTACCTAAAATTAGAATTTTTGAAAGAAAAGTGTTGATTTAGCTTTAATGAGACTTCCTAGTGTTTTTACCTAGAGATCTGTGTTAACTCTTTTCATATATTACTTAAAATGAGATTATAGTAACACTTTGGGATGCTGTCTTCATATATCCAGAGTAGAGACAAGAAATGGTCAAGCAGTTCCTTTGAGTCACCAAAATACATGTAAACAAGTCTGTGGGTAACATATTACACCTGCAGTCATAAGCTTGCATCATGGGAAAACTCACTCTGCCTGGGGTTTGAATTATTAACAAGGAAAGTAGACTCTTGATCAGATTATGGTTGAAATCTGATAATAATCGCAAGCCCATGTATTTATTTATTTCGGTAATGAGAGATTTAACTATGTACATGTTTGGCATTAAGGAATCTTGATGGTAATGTTATATAACGTGGTTCACCTGATCCATGATTCTCTTTTTATTTTTAATTTAAAAATTTGTAAATTTAATTAATTTATTAATTTATTTTGTGACAGAATCTCACTGTGTCACCCTGGGTAGAGTGCTGTGGCATCATCCAAGCTCACAGCAACCTTATATTCTGGGGCTCAGGAGATCTTCTTTGCTCAGCCTCCAAAGTAGCTGGGACTAAGGAGTGCACCACTGCCTCCAGCTAAGTTTTCTGTTTTTAGTAGAGACAGGGTCGTTCTTGCCTTGGCTTCACAGAGTGCTAGAATTACTGGTGGGAGCCACCGCTCTGGCTGATGATACTCTTTAAAAAAATACACTGATATCATCTGCATCTTAATGGTCCATGATTTCTGTTTTTAACAAGATCTTAGTTCTTAAATTCTCGGCCTTTTGAAAGCTATGAAAAAGTTTGCTGAGAATAACTTAAAGATCCAACTGTGGCCCTGACAGTGAAAGCGCAGGAGCAGATTTAGGAGGTGTAGTGCTTACTTTGACAGGTGTTTGGACTTTTCTAATAATATGTTTAAATTTTAAAATTTGGAGATTTCTGTGTGATTTTTTTCCATCATTTTCAAACTTTATTTCAGCAGTGGAATGTAAAATACTTAAAACAGATGTCAGTGCATGAATGTGTTTCTTTCTTTTTTTTTTTTTTTTTGAGACAGACTCTCTCACTTTGTTGTCCTCAGTAAGAGTGCTGTGGTGTCACAGCTCACAGCGACCTCCAGCTTTTGGGCTTAGGCGATTCTCTTGCCTCAGCCTCCCAAGTAGCTGGCCTCTGCCACAACATCCAGCTATTTTTTTGTTGCAGTTGTCGTCGTTTGGCAGGCCCAGGCTGGGTTAGAACCCGCCATCCTCAGTGTATGTGGCTGGTGCCGTAACCACTGTGCTATGGCGCCGAGCCTAGTTTTTATATTTTTAGTGGAGATGGGGTCTCCCTCTTTTTTGGGGGGGGGCCGGGGCTGGGTTTGAACCCGCCATCTCCAGCATATGGGGCCAGTGCCCTACTCCTTTGAGCCACAGGCGCCACCCCTGGGGTCTCCCTCTTGCTTGGACAATTTTGAGGTATTATAATCTCAGTGAGCATAATTATACATAACATTTTCCAGCAATTCTCTGATAACCCTGATAAATTGCTGGTTCAAGGGAAATGTGCATTTTAAGTATTGACAGATATTCCCAGATTGCCTTTCAAAAAATCATACTAATTTACACTGTCCTAACAATAAAATCAGTGTACTTTGAGGTAATTTAAATCTTATGTGTGAAAAACACACTGCGGAACTCTTGAGTACACCTCTAGGGAATTCCAGAGCATAGTTTCAAAACCATTTAACGGTGTTACTTATTTTTGTAAGAATTACCTTGATTTTTAAGGCAGGACTAGTTTTTGCTTAAAAAGGCAAAATAATGTGTAGTACACACTATAGGAAGATTTCTTGGAAGAAGGGTTAAAATATACTTTAGATCTGTATCTTACTATCTTCAGTTAGGGCTGTCACTATGAGAAGCAATTGAAAAATGATCTGCTTATTGACTTAAATAAAATCAGTGTTTTAGAAAGTAGTTTTTCAGATTGTTGTTCAGTAGTTGTGACCTAATTTTATTCACTTTTTTTTTTTTTAATTAGGATATATCAACTCAAGAAAGTAACATATTAGGGGCATTCTGTGATATGAATGTAAGTGTTTTATCATTTTTCAAAGTTCATGAAAATTTTAAGTCCTTTAAAAATTTTTTTTTCTTTTTGTTATAAAGCCTTTCTTGTTGATATGTTTGGGGTTTTTGTTCATGCATGTCTTTTGAGTTGATTTTTATGTCTGATGAATATCTTCCAGTTTTTCTAGTAAAATGAAAATTATTACTGATAAGTTTTAAAATAATGACATATTCTTTACTTTCACAGGATGTAGAAGTACCATTGCATTTGCTTCGTTATGTATGTCTGTTTTGTGGGAAAAATGGCCTTTCTCTCATGAAGGATTGCTTTGAATATGGAACTCCTGAAACTTTACCATTTCTTATAGCACATGCATTTATTACTGTTGTATCTAACGTAAGTATTGTTTGGAATTGTTCTTATTCTTTAGAGCAGTGTCTAGCATTTCAGTAATAAGAGTTTTATTCCAGAAAAGGCAGGTTTTGAATCATTTGCATGTATAATTTTTTTTAGATTATGCCTTGAAAAAATTGGGTACAGAAACCTTTTTAAAGGTCTTCACATTAAAATTAGAATTTGAATGAAATTTGTGAATCTTTAATGTTAAAATATTGGTAATTATAGATATTACCTGTTTCCATTAAAATACAAGTGTCTATACACAGAATACTTGCGTTGATTTGGAACTTTCTTCCCTAAATTTTGTCTTGGGAAATTTTTGTCTTATTAGAGTTTTGGGTGGCTTAAGTGATGGCTGCCTAGGTACTACTACTGTGTGCCTGACATCCCTCTGTATTTGTACTACAAATAGAGATTTCTTTTTGCCTTTGTAAAGAAGTTAATTCTTTTGTATGTTGTGAATGTCAATTACTGTCAAGCACAGTAAGTATGGAAGCAAAGATAAGTAACTTTTATTCTCTATTAAAATTCAGGCTTTAATAATCTGTTATGGTGATTATTTTAGAAAAGTGATATAGAAGGCCAGGTGCAGTGGCTCATGGCTGTAATCCTAGCACTCTGGGAGGCTGAGGCAGGTGGATTGCTTGAGCTGAGGAGTTTGAGACCCCATCTTTGCTAAAAATAGAAAAACTGAGGCAACAGGATCACTTGAGCCCGAGTTTGAGGTTGCCATGAGCTATGACGCCACCACACTACCCAGAGTGATAGCTTGAGACTCTGCCTAAAAAAAGAGAATGGTATAGTAAAAGTTAAATGTAACTTTACCAAAGCCTGAATTCTTTTCTTAATGAATTACCTTAAATAATAAGTAATGTAAAAATTTTAAGTAAATATATGTAAAATAAAAATATTGGGTAAAAAAAGACTCAACCAGATATTTTGTTGCACTGTTTCCAGTGGTAACGCTCTTTGTAGTAAGTATATTGGGAAGGAGCACTGGCATTACTCAAATTTATTGAATCCTGCATGATTCCGTATTTGAAATAAATGATTTGTATCAAGGTCATTTTTAATTCCTAAATTCCATAGTTTTTTTTGATTGTTTGTTTTTTTGAATTTCAAGCTGTTGCCCTGGGTAGAGTGCTGTGGCCCCACGGCTCACAGCAACCTCAAACTCTTGGGCTTAAGTGATTCTCTTGCCTCAGCCTCCCAAGTAGTTGGGACTACAGTTGCCCGCCACAACGCCCAGCTATTATTTTGTTGTTGTTGCAGTTGTCATTGTTGTTTTAGCAGGTCTGGCCTGGTTCAGACCCGCCAGCCTTGTTGTATGTGGCCGGCGCCCTACCCACTGACCTATGGGTGCCACTGAATTCCATGGTTTTTGATAGGTTGAAAAATCTACACACATACACACAAAAGAAAATACTATATAGAGAAATAGTGTATAATATAGGTTAATGATGTAGGCTTTGGATTCACAATTGTGTTTGAGTCCTGAATGTAAGCGTTAATTCTTTTTAATCTGTAAAATGGGAATGACGACGATATCTGCCTTAGAGCATTATTGTGAGGTTTTTGGAATGAGAAGATAGATTTTTAAAATTTGTAATATAACATTTGGTAAGTATGTGATGACTGGTGATTATTATTCATATTAGCTATAACTGATTCTTTTATTCTTAACTGAATTTAGGAAGGAATAAGTTGGATAGGAAGTTTTCAATTTGGCTTCCTCTGGGAGAAAATAAAAAAATTTTTGAGTGAACTGAAATGCTGTGTTAACACTTCGATTTTACACAGTGTTAATTTTGGAGAAGGCATGTAACTTTGAATTCCAAAATTCATAAAATAATTGTTGAAAGGGTTTCCTTAATCAAAAATATTAAGTAAACCTAGATTAAACTGATTAGCTTGAATTTATTTTACCAATTCTTGGCTATAAGTCTAGTGTAGAAGTCTTGTTAAAGACTTTATCTTTAAAAGTTATCCTTTACTAAAAAAAGATTTAGGCTTAGATTCTGTTTCCTCTTTCTCTTCAGTCTTTTTATGATTCCTAATTGATAGGCTGTTATCAATTTGGATAGCTTTATCCTACAACTCAACTTGAGGGCATTAAAGCAAAGTTAGATTTAAAATTAGTGATAGTGCTTAAATTAATAATGTAATTGTTTTGAATACTATATTCAGTATTTGTGTTTTTTTCTAAGAGTATAAGATGTATTTCTTAAAATATTTTGCTTTTCATATATATAGGGTAGCCATAAAGTTTGTGTGCGATTTAAATTTTTATATATATATATACTTTTTAAAATTTATTTCAGATTATTATAAGGGTATAGATGATTAAATTACAATGCTTGCATTTGTTGGATAAGAAGATCTCTGTTGTACTTATGACCCTTACCCAGGAATTTGTGGCCTTATATTATGTCCACTAAGTGAGAGCATACCAGTCCCCCTCCTTCCTCTTTTCTGCCCTCCCACCTCTCTCCTTCCCCAACTTGAATTAAATTGAGTTTTTCTTGTGTGGGTGTGTATTAGTTTCTCTACTGGCTTCATATTAGCATTAAATATACTGGATATTTCTTTTTCATTCTTGCCATACTTTACTAAAGATACTGTTCTCCAAGGATTTACTTTTTAACCAAAGATTTTTATAACTCAGTTGAGTTACTCTTTAATTGGCACCTTTTCCTTATTAAAAATATTTTAATTTGGACTTCTGTAGTCTAATTTCTTTTTTGCAGTTAATATTTTGGTGCAAATTAAGTATTTAAATTAGACTTCTTTTTGTAATTAAGGTTACTGCAGAATTTGTACTTTTTAAAAAATTTTTTTAAACACTCTTTCTAAAAGGGCTAGTGATATTTAAGGTTTTAGGAGTTTTGGCATAATTTCTGACTTTTTTGGAGTTTTGTCCACTTCACCTAAAGTTTATATAGACACTTAGTGGTCTCTTTAAACAATTGAAATAGACATCTCTTAGCTGGGCACGGTAGCATGCAACTTGGGAGGCTGAGGCAGGAGGATTGCTTGAACCCAGGAGTTTGAGATAACAGTGAGCTATGCTGACACCACTACACTCTAGCCAGGGCAACTGAGTGAGACACTGTCTCGAAAAAATCGACATCTAGGCTGGGTACCATGGCTCACGCCTATTATCTTACCACTCTGGGAGGCTGAGGCAAGTAGATTGCCTGAGCTCATGGGTTCCAGACCAGCCTGAGCAAGAGCGAGACCTTGTTTCTAAGACTAGCCAGGCGTTGTAGCCAGTGTCTATAGTCCCAGCTACTTTGGAGGCTGAGGCAAGAGAATCGTTTGAGGCTGCTGTGAGCTATGAGACACCCTGGCACTCTACGGAGGGTGACAAAGTGAGACTCTCTCTCTCAAAAAAAAAAAAAAAAGAAAGAAAGAAAAAATAGACATCTCTCAGCATTTGAGAAACCTTGGGGCCTTTAAATTTCAGAATTTTCTGAGCATATACAAATTGATTTGGAGCACAGTTTTTTATCTAGTAATTAGGTTATTACATAAATCCTGGTCATCTTTGTGTGTCGATTTCTTTTCTGGATAAATAGGTAGATTGTTTAGCCATGCTGTTTTGGCTTCATCAAGGAAGAAGTTCTTTTTTGGGTATCTCTGAATTTCATTGGAAGGAAAATGCCATTTAACCAAACTCCATCACAAAGTTTAGGGCAGTACTTTTCTTGTAAAGAGAAAACACTCTGGGGCGGCACCTGTGGGTTCAAACCCAGCCCTGGCCAAAAACTGCAAAAAAAAAAAAAAGGAGAGAGAGAGAGAAAATACTCTTGAGTTATAAACTACTGTTAGGGTAGTATATAGATTAAGACTGGCCTTACTGAGTAACTCTGTCTTTCACAATTTGTTATAGTAAATTATGCATTTAAAATGTTTGTAACTTTTGCTGGGATCCAGACCATTCTTTTTCCAAAGATATTTTCATACTTCTATTGAGGAAAGGTAACTTTATCAAATAGTGTTATCTCTTATAACTGGAGCCTACAATTCTGAGCTTTACTGGAAAAGTTACTCTGCCCTGGGTTTGAATTATCAACAAAGAAAACATACTCATACTTCATGGTTCAATTTTGATAATAACTTTAAGCCCACATGCTTATTTCAGTCTCAAAAAAGTTCTTCGTGATTTTTAGCAAATTTCTCAATTTTGTACAAATATTTCACTTAAATAATTCTTAATAACGACTGCAACCACAAGAAAGCAATCTTTATGTTGTTTTCTAATTTTGTGTTGGTCCTTAGGTCCTTTCTCAATTTTGTACAAATATTTCACTTAAATAATTCTTAATAACAACTGCAGCCACAAGAAAGCAATCTTTATGTTGTTTTCTAATTTTGTGTTGGTCCTTAGGTTTTTACTAAATCCTGCTTACTAGCATTTAACATAGGTTAGAGAAATAGAACACAGAGTCATACAGGTTTTCCCACTGACACCCAGATGTTAATTTTCCTTTTGTTGTTTATTTGGTTTTAGCTTATTGTATCCTTCTCAGACGTCAACTTACTGCTTAGTTTGTCACCTCATACATTAACACTATTTATTAATTTATAAACAGTCCAATACACAAGGGATTTATTTAACATGTATAGAGAAGAAAGAAGTATAAATGGAGTTTAATAAAGAAACCTCACAAATACATGATTTAGAAAACAGGTAAGACAAATTATTAGGGAAGAGATGTAGTCAGAGAAGTAAATTTATAGGGGTTACAGTAATACATCAGAAAACACAATAGCAGTTTTTCATTTCTCTGTCCTAAGGCTGTTTTTACAAATGCACTAACAAAGACTGTTATTAAAATTAGATATTAGGCTAGAATTATATATTTTTGCTTATCTCCATGCTAGATAGGAGAGTAGGCTGACAATTCAATGAAGTTTTCTTTCATTTTGCTACTTTCTCAGAAAGAGTTCTGATGTAGAATACTGTTTATCTTCATTTTAAGGGAAGCAGGGAATTTCCCCCCCATTTTTAAGATTTTTAACCTGTGGTTAGAAAGGCTGCTAAAATTCCATTAGTAGTAAGAAGGGGTAAAAAGCAAACCTGAGGGTAAAAAGCAATGAGGAATGATAAGGGACATAGTCTGTAGGGTTAATAATAGCATATATTACAGAATTTGATTCTTGTAATGTTTGTATCTATAGTGTTAAAGAATGTAATTTTATAAAGATAAAATACTGGATTTGACTTGTAGCTCTGTTGTATACTGTGTAATTTTGATTTTATTACTTTCATAAACCTTTCTTCATTTATTGTACTGGGAATATTAACAGCTTAGTAAATGGTAACTATATTTTTTCTTATTCATGTTGAACATTTTCTCATTTTTTATTTACATTTTTATTCATTTGTGTGTTTATATCAAAATAAAGAGTACCAGCATACCTATTTTCATTTTCATCTCTTATCTTCCCTTAAGATAAACACAAATCATACTTTCGTGGTGATTATTTTCCTACTTTTTCTTTTTAGTTTTATTGCCTAAGCTTATGTTCCTAAAACTCATGGTTTAGTTTTATCTGTTTAGTCAACCATGCAAAAGGAGCCACATATAGTGCCTTCTTTCATGCATGGCTATTTTTTTAAGTATTGAGCTTTATATTTTATTGACTTGAAGTCTGCTGATTTTTATTGTTTAATCTTTTAAAATACATATACTAGATACACTGGCTGGATGTGATGGCTCATGTCTGTATTGCTAGCACTTGGGAAGCTGAGGCAGGAGGATCACTTGAGGCCAGGAGTTTGAAACCAGTCTGAGCTAGGGAACAAACCCCATCTTTGTAAAACATAGAAAAATTAACTGGGCATGGTAACACACTCCTGTGGTCCCAGATACTTGGGAGGCTGAAGGAGGATCACTTATGCCCAGGAGTTTGAGATTGTAGTGAGCTATAATGATGGCACTGTACTCTAGCCCAGGCAACAGAGTCAGACCCTTTCTCAAAACAACAAAAGAATAAATAAATAAATACACTGATGTTTATTCATTTTATTTGTGACAGACATTTGGATTATTGCAGTTAATGTTAGGTATCAGCATTCTTTTACATTTTTTTATTAAGTAAATTTATTTCAGATTAATCTGAGGGTACAATCAACCAGGGCAGAATATTGATTTTGTTAGGTAGAGTCTTATTGTTATGTCTCACACATAAAGGATGTGCCAAGCCCCCTACCCTGTACTCATTCAGTGAGAGCACCCCAACTCCTTTCCCCTCCTTCATTAACCCGCCTTCCTTATTATTTCGCGCCCTCCCTCCCCCACACCCCCCACATCCCCGCACCTTGAATTGAAATGAGTTTTTCTCCTATTTGGACATGCATTCGATCAGCTGTTGGCTTCATGTTAGTATTGAGTACATTGGATATTTGCTTTTCCATTCTTTTGATACTTTATTAAGAAGAATGTGTTTCGACTCCACCCAGGATATTACAAAAGGTGTGAAGTCACCATATTTTTATGGCTGAATAGTGTTCCATGGTGTGCATGTACCACAATTTGTTAATCCATTCCTGAATTGATGGGCATTTGGGTTGTTTCCATGTCTTGGGATTATTGTAAATTGAACTGCAATAAACAGTCTAGTGCAAATGTTCTTATGGTAAAATGATTTTTTTTTTTCTTCTGGGTAGATATCTAGTAAGTAGTAGGATCGTGGGGTCAAGTGGGAGATCTAATTTGAGATCTTTGAGGATTCTCCATATTGCTTTCCAATGAGGCTGTACAGGTTTCTTCTACATTTCTTTTGATGCAAGTGTATGTGCATTTCATTTGGCCATATATCTACATGTGGATTTGTGATTAGTGGGGTTGTGTGCATATACATTATTTAATCTTAAGTGTTAAAGCTAAAGTTTTCCTAAATGGTTATATTAATTTACACTCCTATCAAATCTGTGAAACTTCCTATTGCTAACACTTGGTATTGTTACTTACTCTTAGAGATTTTTGATGGATGTATCATTTTATTGTATATTTTTAAAGACTAATGAGATTGAGCACCATTTTATAGGCATATTAGCTGGTTGGATATTTTTTGCAAAGTATCTGTTTAGGTTTTTTGCTCATTTTAAAATAGACAGTCTGCCTTGTTCATACTACTGTTCCAAGATTCATCAGGTGTTTTGAATATAAACCTTTCCGTCTGGTATATGTATTATTAATGTCTCTCAGTTTAGTTTGCTTTTCACTCACTTGTGGTGGTTAAGAAATATTATTTATTTGTGTGGTTGTCAGTACTTTTTGTTTTACCTTACACATTTTGGTTTACAGTTCAATTGCAGTCAATTTTTATGTATTATGTAGAGGAGGGATTAAGATTCATTTTCTTTTTGAAGGGAGATACCCACTGTTCTTAACATTCTCACAAAGACTGTCCTTCTTGGTTCTGTGGTAGTACTACTGTCTTAAATCAGGTGTCCTTTGTTTGTTTGTTTGTTTGTTTGTTTGTTTGTTTGTTTTTTAAGTGATGAGCTCTCCCTACCTTGCCCAGGCTAGATTTGAAGTCCTGGGCGCAGGCAATATTCCCAACACAGCCTCCTGAGTAGCTGGTACTGTTGGCCCACACCATTGTTCTCAGCAATCATGTCTTTATGTGCATGAATTTGGTCTTTCTGGTATAGCCCACTAGTTTATTTGCTTAATTTTGTGCTGTTTGTACACCTTATTAACTTCTGGAGCTTTATAAGAAGTCTTGCTATCTGGTGAATCAATTGCTGTCTCCTTGATGTTTTTTCTTAAGAAGGGTTTTGGCTTTTCTTGGACCTTTGTATTTGGAATCAACTTTGTACTTCTAGTGTACGCCTTTTTAGACTGCATTGAATCTATAGATAAATTTGGGGAGGACTATCATCTTTATAGTATTGAGTCTTCTATAAATATGTATATTGCCTCCTTATTTACATATCCTTTAATTTCTTTTGTCATTTTCTGTTTTTATGTAGAGATGTTATATATATCAGTCACATGGTCGTTTTTGATGATGTTATAGAAAGAATCTTTGGCCCCGTGTAGTGACACATATCTGTAATCCTATCACTCTGTGAGAGGCCATGGCAGGAGGATCCCTTGAGCTCAGGAGTTGGAGACCAACCTGAACAAAACAGAGACCCTGTCCCTACTAAAAATTAGCAGGTTGTTGTGGCAGGCATCTGTACTCCAGGCTACTTGAGGTAGGAGGATTGCTTCAGCCCAGGAGTTTGAGGTTGCTGTGAGCTAGGCTTTCTAGCCTGGGCAACAGAGTGAGACTGTATACCTTTTAAAAAAAGAGAGAATCTTTGAAAACTTTATTCACTCTTTCGTCCTGGTATGTGAGAAAAAAAATATAGAGAGTTTTTATGTATCTGTATATATTTATATATTTTTTATTTCTTGAGAAAGAGTTTCACTATGTTGGCTGGCGCCCTAGCCACTGAGCTACAGGCACCAAGCCTATATTAATTTTCTGAGCAACAATCTTGCTAAACCCTTTAATTTATCTGGAAATTTGTTTGGGTTTTCTATTTATATCATCTCAGAGTAATAATCAATTTTAATTCTTACTTTCTAGTTCTGTGCCTTTGTTTAATTTCTTACTTTATTGTAATCTGTTACTATTGAATTGTCTTATTGACCTTCAGTTCAAGTGGCATTGAATACTTCTGTATCTTATTCCCAGTGTTAGAAGGAAAAGTTTTAACATTTTATCATTTTGGGTTGGCACCTGTAGTTTAGTGGTTAGGGTACTGTCCACATACACCAGGGCTCGTGGGTTCAGATGCACCCTGGACCTGCTAAACAAACAAACAACAACAGCAACAAAAACAGCCAGATGTTGTGGCGGGCGCCTGTAGTCTCAGCTCCTAGGGAGGCTGAGGCAAGAGAATTGCTTGAGCCCAAGAGTTTGAGGTTGTTGTGAGCTGTGATTCCAAAGTACTCTACAGAGAGCAACAAAATGAGACTGTTTAAAAAAATTTTTTTTTCATCATTTGCTTTAATATGTTATTTGGTACAGAATTTTAAAAAATAGGTGCAATGGAATATAGTGCTATAGAGTTTTTACAGATATATTTTATTTTATTAGAGTGGAGCCGTATATTCCTTATTCCCAAATTTGTCTTTAATTTATATCCATTTCGTATGTCAAGCCTTTCTCATCACAGTTTGTTGGTTAGGATTTTTATTATGTTTAGACTCAGAATAAAACTATTATAATGGAATTGCATTAGATTTAGAAATGTGTTGGATTATCATTGTAGAAGAAGAAAGGAAACATAATTCAGGTGAGGGCTATTTACAGTAAGAGTTTTTCATTAAATATTACTGATATTATAATCAGTGTGTTACTATAAAATAATATATGCATATTGAAGTGACTAGAAGGCATAGATAATTTGGTATTTTTTGAATAGATGAGATGGTTTATTAAAAATGCAGATAGTATGAGGACAATTAAGGACAAGGTGGTGGTGGCAGAAGGGGAGAGGAGAGAAAGAACGAAGGAGGGTGGGGTGGGGAAAGAAAGAACAGAGAGAGGGAAGGAGGGAAGAGATGGGACCTTGGTGTGTGCTACACCTTTTGGGGGCAAGACACAATTGCAAGAGGGTCTTTGCCTAACAAATGCAACCAGTGTAACCTGGTTTAATGTGCCCTCGATGAATCCCCATCAATTAAAAAAAAAAAAAAAGTGAAGATAGTTGGATGGCACCTGTGGCTTAGTGAGTAGGGCGCTAGCCGCACATGCCAATGGTGGTAGGTTCAAACAGCCTGGGCCAGCTAAACAACAATAAAAATGAAGATAGTTTAAAATCTAATTTAGTGCTTTGTATTGGATATGCTACGATATAAAGAGGTATAGAGGAGCATGTAGTAAGCAGATACTACTTTGATAGTTTTGCCTTTCATCAAGAAGCTAATGTTAACTCTTCAGATTGTTTTTTTTATGTAATGCATAAAAGTTATTTACCTGTTACATGTATAATCCTATTTTGTTGTTTATCTTTTTTAGAATTGATAATAAAATGTATACAATTTTAGAGATAGCAAAATACTAAACGTTCTTGTTTTTAGTTTAGTGAAAGATGTGTGTGTTTCATATATTTTTTTTTTATTAATATTTAAATCATAGCTGTGTACATCAATGCGATCATGGAGCACCATACACTAGTTTTATAAACAGTTATATTTGTTGTATGTTAATGTCATCTTTATGTTTCTTTATAGATTAGAATATGGCTACATATCCCTGCTGTCATGCAGCATATTATACCTTTTAGGACCTATGTTATCAGGTAAGTTTATAAAATCCTTCTCCCTGATTATCAATGTACATTTAAACAATTTATATCATAAAATTGTGTTGTTTGAAAATCTGTAGTCACATCCTCTAGAGAAAATTTGAGTTAACAGTTTGGTGTGTAGTAATTTTAATGAAAATTTATGGATTAGTGTTTAAAGTTTACTTATTAGGGATTTATATTGGACTTTTTTTACATGAGTGTATTAGAAGAATTAAAGATATTAATGTTTATTTTGCCGTATTTACTGTCAACAAATCCACACTAAGTATCTATTATGTTCTAGGCACTGAGGATATAGCAGAGAAGAAAATGGATTTTAAAAATGTCTGCTCTTATGTTCAGTCTGTTTATGAAATAGTAAATGTCATAGTACATCAGAAAGTGATAAGTATTACTGGAGAAATAGCAGCAAAGATAACTTTAGAGTTATAAATGGTAACAATTTTAAATAAATTGGGATGGTCTCATTGAGGAAGAGGTAACATTTGAATTTTATAAATCTCAACCTAAGAGGAAACTTAAGATAGAGAAAGGGTTGTATTGATTAGACTTAAGAGTATGAAGTACCAGAATTCTACAAATTGTAGTTCTTTATAAGTTTATGAGTTCTTTATACCTTTTTTTTTTTCCATTTACTTGTAAAAATCTGAATGATCAGTTTTCTTGGTATTGCTTGAATTGTGGGTAAATGAATCAGGTGGAGAATCAGATAGTGGTGAATGCTGTGCAAGTAAATTAGTGTGATACAGAGGGAATATGAGGTGTTTTGAAGGATGATAACTTGAGGGACATGAATCAGCTGTTCAAGTGACAGAAGAATGTATTTGAGGTACTTCATAGAAAAGAACTTACTGGCATAGGCTTTGAAGTTGGAAAGAATATGAGCTAGAAGAAACTAGAGACAGGTATGGAGTATAATTATGATTATGACCTATGTAAAGGAGTATAATTATGATAGGTTGGAGTGACAATCATGGTCACATTCAAGAACTTGCAGGCCACTGTTAAGAGTTTGGATTTATTTTTAGAAAAGGGAATCTGTTGAAGGTTTTTTTTTGTTGTTTGTTTTTAGCAGATAAGACATGTTTTTAAAAGATCACTTTGGCCTTTTTGTGGATTATAGGTTAAAGGAGGACTAGAGTAGAAGATAGGAGGAGACTAACTAAAAGGTGAATGCGGTAGTCCTGGAAAAAAAATGATGGTTACTTATACTGGGATTGTAAATGGTAATTTTGAAAGTTGGGTGAATATTAGTGAAAATAAAGTCAACAAGACTGGTGATTATGAAGCATAAGGAAAATGGTGGCATTGTGTAGGACACTCAGCTCCCACCCCCACCTCAATTTCTTTTTTGTCTTATGAATTTCATAACTGAGATGTAGAAGATGTTGGGTTGCCTGTGGGACATTTAAGTGAAGCTATATAGATTCACAACAGTTTCATTAATAGTTGTCAGTATGAAGACAGTACTTAAAAATCATTGGAGTGGAGGGGGTCACTAGGCAGAGAATGTAGAAAGAAAATAGAGATGCATGTGGGATAGAGTGCAGATCAGTTGCTTTTGCTGTGTAAAAATATAATCCCCAAAATTTAGTGGTTTAGAAAAATAGCCATTATTTCTCACTGTTCTCTGGTTGGCAAAGCATTTCTGATCTGGACAGAGATGGCTGAAACTGGATGGTCTAGGATGGCTTCATTCACAGATTTTGCAGTGGGCTCTCATATGTATATTGCAGTTGGCTTGCAGTGAGGTAGGGCAACAGATGTTTCTTTTTCATTCAGCAGGCTAACCTGGGTCCCTTGTTTCAGGTGGTAAAAAAGAGTTCCCAGCAAGAGAGTAAGCTCAGAGGCTTTTCAGGCTTCTGCTTACATTACATCTATTAATATTTCATGTCCAAAGCAAGTTCTTAAGGAGGTGATGACATAGTTGATAGTTTTTGATGGGAGGGATAGCAAATTACATTGCAAAGACTTCCATGTATCATGATGGGAGGAATTTGTGGTCATTTTGCAATCTGTTACAAGCCCTGAGTTGCTCTTGTGCTCAAACGTTGAATAGTGGAGAAGGAATCTGCCAAAGAGATTAGGCAGGGCCTAAGGAAAATCAGAAGTTTATAGTTTTGGAAGCAAAAAATTGATAATGTTTAAAATGTATAAATTATTAAAGAATTTAGTCTATGATGAGCTATATATACAGGTAACTGAAATTTAGTAAAACAGGAACTGTATGCATGTCAGATATTAGAGAATTATAAATCTTTACTAAGGATGTAGAATCTTATGTTAATAACTTGGCTCTTTGCAGTTGCTGATTGAAGTTGGACTCTCAGCAGAAGTACACACTGCCACATACCACAAGCTTTTAAGTGTCACTTAGAAACAGTTCAATTTGAGAATGTTAAATCTAAGGATGCCAGGTTCTACTACACTAAATAAACACTATGGAAGCATGAAGCAAAGGAAATTATTTTACTATTGAGTGACCAGTCTTTAGCAATGTCCTGTGAATTTTTATATCTGTTTTCTATTTCTGAATCATTTCAGGTATTTATGCAAACTCTCTGATCAGGAGTTACGACAGAGTGCAGCTCGTAACATGGCTGACTTAATGTGGAGCACAGTGAAAGAACCATTGGATACAACATTATGCTTTGATAAAGAAAGCCTTGATCTTGCATTTAAGTACTTTATGTCACCTACTTTGACTATGAGGTTGGCTGGATTGAGTCAGATAACAGTAAGTTATATTTGCTTTATTTTTGGTCTTTTATTTGCTTTCTAGTCTGTCATAATATGCCTACTGCTTATGGTGCACTTTATGTTCGTCATTGTGCTATGCATTTTACATGTATTTTTTTGTATGGTCATCTCAGATAAAATTATTTTAGACATGAGGAGTGCAACCCTTAGATTTATAAAGATTTATGCCTTAGCTCTTTTTTGGTTTCAGGGTTCATCTCCTTCACCATTAAACTATTCAGTTTTTCACATTCAGAGAGTAATGTTTGGAGAGAGATGAGTTAAGAAGTTAATTAATTTTCCAGGCAGAAGCCATAGATTATTTATTGGGCCAAGAGTAATGTTTTGGGGCTTTGTTGTTAATGTTGTTTTACTGTTGTTCTCCCTGTAGTGACTATTACTCGTTGCCTTACATTAGATTTTTGTTTTTTCTTTATTCAACCTTGCTTTCTCTAGTGTGATTAGTGTGATCAAGCATAAATATTACTTGTGTGAGGAATTTATTTAGCATTTTAATATAATAGAAATAGTCAATACTAATTGGGAAGTTTGTCTCTGATTATCTGTCTTATGTTTTATAGTTTTAATTTGGTTATCAGTTATTAGCTACACATGTGTATGTCAAATAGTATTTACTGTTTTTGTTAATACTTTCCAACATATGCAAGAATAATTTTGGAAAAAACTTTTATTTTGTCTAATTATAGAATCAACTTCACACCTTCAATGATGTGTGCAATAATGAATCACTGGTATCAGACACAGAAACGTAAGTAGGACCATTATATGTAAGTATGCTATTTTAATGTGTAGCTCTTTATGTGGTAATAATTGTGACTTTTAGAAGTATTTCCTACTGAGAGGGCATGGTGGCTCACATCTGTAATCCTAACACTCTGGGAGGCTAAGGAGGGTGGATTGCCTGAACTCCGGAGTTTAAGATCAGCCTGAACAAGAGTGAGACTAAAAATAGAAAAACCAGCAGGGTGTGTATGGCAAGCACCTGTAGTCTCAGTTAGTTGGGAGGCTAGGGATCACCTGAACCCAAGCTTTTGAGGTTGTTGTGAGCTAGGATGCCATGTCACTTTACCCAAGGCACAGAGTGAAAGTCTTGTCTCAAAAAAAAAAAAAAAAAAAAAAGTATTTACTAGAAATTCTTTGCCCTGTAGCTTCCGTTTATATAGTCTTTAATAATCTTTCAGAACAATATGTTGAAATATTTTCTTTTTTAAAATTCTTTTAGAGATGGACTTGTTCTGTCACCCAGCCTGGAGTGTAGTGGCATGAACGTAGCTCACTGCAACCTCCAGTGCTTGGGGACAGGCAGTCCTCCAACCTAAGCCTACCAGGTAGGTAGGACTACAGGCACACACTAGTTTATCAGGGTAATTTTTTTTTTTTTTTTTTTTAATTTGTAGGGTTTAGGTCATACTGTGTTGCTAAATTGTCTTGAACTCGTGGCCCCAAGGGATCCTCATGCCTCAGCTTTCCAAAGTGCTGGGATTAGGGCGTGCCTGGCCCATTTCTTTATCAGAACGCATATACATATTCTTTCATGACAGTGCAGTATTACTTGTCACAAAATGAGAAAGGATACTGTTTACACTGGAGAATTTAGTTGTGTGAAGAATATGGTACTAATAGTTTTCAGAAAGCACAGTGTGCTATTGGGTGGCTTATAAGCAACAGAAATTTATTTCTCTTAGTTATGGAGGTTCAAAATCAGAGGTCCAGACCAGGCACAGTGGCTCATGGCTATAATCTTAGCACTCTGAGAGGCTGAGGTGGGTGAATCAACTGAGCTCATGAGTTCAAGACCAGGCTAAGCAAGAGTGAAGCCCTCTCTTTACTAAGAATAGAAAAAAAAAAAACCAAAAAATAGCTGAGTGTTGTGGCCAGGTACTCAGTAGGCTGAAGCAAGAGTATTGCTCAAGCCCAAGAGTTTAGGGTTGCTGTGAGCTATGATGCCACAGCATTCTACCCAAGGTGACAGAATGGGACTGTCTTTAAAAAAAAAGATCAAAGGGTCTAGTATGCTCTAGTTCTGCTTGAGGCTTACTTGTGGATTGTAGACTGTTCTTTTCTTGTTGGATTTTCATATGGCAGAAAAAGAGCCAGAGAGCTCTCTAGGATTGCTTTTATAAGGGCACTAATCCCATTCATGAATGTTCTTCCCTCATCACTTAATTTATCTCCCAAAGGCCCTACTACCAATTATCACCACATTGTGGGTTAGGATTTCAGCATATGAATTTGTGGAGGGACACAGACATTCAGCTCTTAACACAGATTTGATTAAGGAAAAAGAAAAGACCTTATTAAGGACCTTATTCAATACGTTTTATGGGGGAAAATCCAAATTAATGATGCCAAAATATGAAAGCTATTTTATAGCTTAGACTTGTCCAAGTTCTCAGAAATGTATTTATTCTATTTATTTTGTCCATTTAGTATAGATACCAGTTTTTTAAATCTCAAACAGTTATTGGATAAGCTATCTTCTTTTTTAACAGAATTTGATAAACTTTAAGGTGTTGAAAATTCCTAATTACGTGAGTGACAGTTTAGCTTTAGTGTAAGTTGATCTTAGCGCTGCCCTATGAAAATGATCATCTCACTAAGAACTCAGCTCTTCTTGAATTTGAAAACCAGAGACTGTATCTCTGTTCTTTTTCTTCTTCCCACTAAAAGTTCTTATCCCTTCATTTCTCGTCATAGCAGTCACTTGTCTCTAGCAACATTTCTTGTTAGGGGTTCCCTTTAAAATGTGTTGCCTAGAATTGTTCATGGCTTTGTAGATTACAGGTTACACTAAAAGTGTTAATTCATGCTATAGTTGATACTCAGTGTCTATAAACCTACAGTTCTGGATTTTCCTGTTGACCCTGTGTGCCCCCCCATTCCTCCACTTATGCAAGATTGCTTAAGAAAACCTCATATTCATGATTGCTCGTGTGGTATTCAATCTCTCCCCTCACAGAGAAAGAACATTGGAATCTTAACTGTAGTAATAACGTATACAGGCTAAGTAGGTCTTTATGGTATGGAAATAGTGAATAGGAGAATAAGAAGCAATTCTATTGAAAAATATTACGAGTATACATCTTAAAGATACCGTTAAGAGAGCAGGAAGAGGAAGGATAGTAAAAGTTGTCTGAACTAGTGAATAGAGATAGCTCTAGGTGGTAAGGGAGAGTATGTACAGTGTGAGAAAACTAGAGTAAAGAGAAAAAGTATGTGGTAAGTATTGTTGAGGCCTGTGAACTGGGTCTTTCAATGCGTTTTTGTTAAGATATAAATTCTACGTATACCATATAATTCACCTGTTTTAAATTTAAAATTCAGTGAATTTCTTTTCTTTTCTTTTCTTTTTTTTTTTTGCAGTTTTTGATCGGGACTGGGTTTGAACCCGCAACCTCTGGCATATAGGGCGGACGCCCTACTACTTTGAGCCACAGGCACAACCCAAAATTTAGTGAATTTTAATAAATTGATAAGAAGTGTACAACTATCACCTCAGTCTAATTCTAGAACATTTCAATCACTTCATAAAGATCCCTTTTTCCAATTTGTAGTCAGTCCCTATTCTTATTTATTTATTTTTGACCAGAGTCTCACTATGTAGCCCTTGGTAGAGGGCTGTACTGTCACAGCTCATAGCAACCTCCAACTCTTGGGCTTATGCGATTCTCTTGTCTCAGCCTCCCAAGTAGCTAGGAGTACAGGCGCCCCCCACAACACCTGGCTGTTTTTTGTTGCAATTGTCATTGTTGTTTTAGCTGACCAGGGCCAGCTTCAAACCCGCCAGTCTCGGTATATGTAGATGGCACTATAACCACTATGCTATAGGTCCCGAGCCAGTTCCTATTATTATTTTTTTCTTTTTTCTTGCTTTTATTGTTGGGGATTCATTGAGGGTACAAGAAACGAGGTTACACTAATTGTATTTGTTAGGTAAACTCCCTCTTACAATCTTGCCCCCAAAAGATGGGGCACACACCAAGGCCCCAACCCCCTCCCTTCTTCCCTCTCTCTGCTCTTCCTTTCTCCACTCCTCTCTCCTTCTTTCTCTCTCTGCTCTCCACTTCCCCCACCCCCACCATGTCTTTAATTGTCATTAATTGTCCTCATATCAAAATTGAGTACGTAGGATTCATGCTTCTCCATTCTTGTGATGCTTTACTAAGAATAATGTCTTCCACTTCCATCCAAGTTAACACGAAGGATGTAAAGTCTCCACTTTTTTTTAATAGCTGAATAGTATTCCATGGTATACATATACCACAGCTTGTTAATCCATTTCCACATTTTGGCGATTGTAAATTGAGCTGCAATAAACAGTCTGGTACAAGTGTCCTTATAATAAAAGAATTTTTTTCCTTCTGGGTAGATGCCCAGTAATGGGATTGCAGAATCAAATGGGAGGTCTAGCTGGAGTGCTTTGAGGTTTCTCCATACTTCCTTCCAGAAAGGTTGTACTAGTTTACAGTCCCACCAGCAGTGTAAGTGTTCCCTTCTCTCCACATCCACATCTGCAGTTTTGAGATTTTGTGATGTGGGCCATTCTCACTGGGGTTAGATGGTATCTCAGGGTGGTTTTGATTTGCATTTCTCTAATATATAGGGATGATGAACATTTTTTCATATGTTAGCCATTCGTCTGTCTTCTTTAGAGAAGGTTCTATTCATGTCTCTTGCCCATTGATATA
>CAUYPK010122814.1:0-28070 GCA_963574355.1 Loris lydekkerianus
CTTCCCCTTCCTTGCCCCTTTCCCCATAGTCTTGTGCTATAGTTGGGTTATAGCCTTCATGTGAAAGCTATAATTTAGCTTAAAGAAGATCACTTTTATGATGCTGTAGCTCCTCTTCTAAATTTTTGGAATCATGACAATCATGTGATATTGAAAATTTCTAAAGGTGGGCAAGATAAAGAATTTTACATAGGTGATGACATGAAATGCAAGACAGACCCTGGCCTGCTGGAGGTTTCTTGTACTTGATGTGAAGGAACCTTAACCTTGAAGAAATGGGAACTTCTGGTTGATGTTTTTGTTAAGTATATAATTACAACTCCTTAACATTTTCAAATTTATTGTACAATGTGTTTACCTATTCAGATTTGGGTTTTGTGAATTAAAGACTCACTTGTAATATTTCCTTTATTATAACACTAGAAAAATTTTGGTTGGGTCCAGGCAACCTTCAACCTTAGAGCCATTTTTTCTGTGAATGTAAACTTTATGCCAACATTTAATGCCAAACTCAGCAGGGTGTATTTTTCACAAGCAGATGGAGGGCACTGAATCCCCTAGATAGCATCCATTAATTTCTTCCTTTTTGGCACTACTCTACCCACTGCTCTGTTATTTTCTTTCTTTTTTTCAAGATCGTTTTATGACATATGCTGTTTTCTGATGATGAGATCCAAGGTCATTACAAAGATTTCACCAAGCAATTCTTATTGACAACAGAATTTTAGGACATGATGGAAGCATAACAGCCAAACATAGGCAAGGGTTTGCAGGGTCATTATATCTTGTGTGTGTAAGAAACCAACTTCTTTTCTGTAAGTACAATTCTGTTAGAAAGATTCTGCAGAGATATCTACTCAGTATCATTCTAATCACAGAATTAGAAAATCTCAGTTGTAAGAAATCTTGAAAATCGTGTGGTTTTTGTGATCTGCCCTGTGCTTAATTGCTTCTCCAGTGTCCTAAAAATATCTTTTGACATTTTTTTGAACAGCTGCATGGATGGAGCACTTATAACCCTGGAGGTGGCACATTCACAGATATTGCAAATGTACCCCTATGAGAAACCTAAATCTATCACCTGTCTTTTCCAACCTTGAATATAGCCATTTTTCTCCTGTAGTTCTCTTCTTCATTTTGGTCATTGATTCTCTCTTTCATCACTTCCTCACTTGATAGACATTCAAGGCCACTGCCATTTTGGTTGTTCTGCTCATCTATATCAACTTGAAGTGTCATCCCTAGATTGGAACCCAATAGTTCAGGTATGGTCTGATAAAGCCTAGAGTAGGGAAGAACCATATCTTTAAGATATCATATGTTAAAAACTTCTAAGTTTCCTTTTACCCTCCCTTTTACCTTTTTAGGATGATAAGTCATATCTCCCTTGCACCTGTGCAATTGAATTTTAGATTTAAGGATGAGATCTTATATTTGCAGACACTAATGTTCATATTCTTAATTTCTTTTAGAAACATTTTTCTGTTTATTACATGAACTATACAACCTGTCTACTTTATACTTTTTCTTTATAATTCTCAAGTTTGAAAATAATTTTCTTTTAATTAAGAACATTTTTTGGGTGAAGATTTCTTTTAGAGATTAACACTTATTTCTAAAATTTTGTTCTACATAAGGATTGGTTTACATTCCTCCCTCCCCACTATCCACCAAGGAAAGATTGCATGAATGTTTAGAATAATTTTCAGATTTTAAAAATTGCTCTTAATGCCATAAATTTTTCTTTTTTATACTGCTAAATATATATTATTCTTCCCTTTACTTCAAGAATTTAAGCAGTACTTGTCTGACATCATCCATATTTCATACGTGTTCTGAAATCTTTTAAAAAATGATGTCTTCATTACCTGTTTAATTTTAGAGAATAATTATGGTAACGTTTTGTATTACTTCCTCCATATGACCTGTTTCGTTCTCTTCTAGAATGCTAAGGTATTGGTAATTACGTCTCCTTGATCAGTTTTCAGGGTTGGGGTTCTTTATATGGCTTTTAATCCCCATTATTGCCTCAGTCAAGCTAGTGATATTCTCTTCTGTGCCTCTAGTTCTAAAAACCTGCTGTTTGGTGTTTCTGTCTGGATGTAAATGATTTTCAATTTACTGTGAGTTTCTTTAACTATTATCTATGTCTGAGTTCCTTGTAGTACACAGTTCTCTAAAGCTTCTTACCAGAAATTGGCATACCTTTTCCTGCGATGTCTGGGTTTCATTCATTTTCATCTTCTCTGTTAATCCTTCATCCTTGCTTTAAATTTCTTGTATCTTATCAAAGACATAACCAAGAGTACTCTTCAAGGCCAGTGGCTTT
This sequence comes from Loris lydekkerianus, assembly GCA_963574355.1. Classification (NCBI taxonomy): domain Eukaryota; kingdom Metazoa; phylum Chordata; class Mammalia; order Primates; family Lorisidae; genus Loris; species Loris lydekkerianus. The sequence goes on from CAUYPK010122814.1 coordinate 2,330, forward strand.
CCTCCCTTTCTTTCTTCCTTTCTCCTTTCCTTGTCTCTCTTTCTTTTTCTGTGGTGATCTTTGTGAATTTATTTTTTTTCTCTTAGGGTCCTGTAAAAATCATTTTGTAGAGTGACTGATGGGTAAGCCCTCCCACTCAGTTCACTGTGCATTTCCAGTGGAGGTGGTCATTGCTCACTGATAATTCTTGTCCTTGAAATTTTTCAAACTCCCTTACAATTAGGATAGCTATTTGAATAGTTCTGTCCACACAGGTGTCACTTCCAGGCCAAGACTAGTTCAGTATCTACTGTGCCTTCTCTGTGCCCTCCTCACCACCATCTGTGGTTGGCTATTTCTCTACATGACCAAAAAGTCACACCTGAGGGGGCTGTGAGGTGGAAGCTGCCTTGATCTGTGGGTTGTACTTAGAAGATAACAGCCCAGTGCACTTCAGGCTGTGCCTTGAGAAGAAGTTAATTTTCATTATGTTAGGTTGAAATAAAAGATTTATTTGTTACTTCAGCCTAGACTAACTTACCCTGACTAAAAACGGCAGCCATCTGGCACCTTGGTGTAGCTGATTCTAACTGTGATGTGCACTCTAGATGATGACTGGACATTCATGGCACTGATGGCCCTTAGAGTATGAGGACCAAGATTAAAGGGGCTATTGGTAAGTTATCCGATTTGCATTAGTGGTAGTAAGTCTTCCAAGTATATTAAATTTAAATGTTTTCTGGGTCTTTTAAAGGAATCATCTTTCTCTTTCTCCTTTTAAAACAGAGTCTCACTCAGTCAAACCTGGGTAGAGTTCTGTGTCATCATAGCTCACAGCAACCTCAAACTCTTGGGCTTGAGCAATCCTCTTGCCCCAGTTTCCCTAACAGCTGGGACTATCAGCACCTGCCATAATGCCTTTTTTCTTTTTCTCCTTTTATCAAGCTTTCAGAAGCGTGACCTTTCAAAATGTAATCACTGAAGCACTTTCTGTTCATATGATTGGATTGTCTCTAATTTTAGCCTCAGCCATCAGTTTTCAAAGGAAAAAAAAATCTAGAAAAAATGCTTTGCTTTTCCAAGGCCTTACCATGGCCCCCATTGTTTTATACTTTTTCCCCACTGTCTCAGAAATGTCATTTTTTTAAAATTCAGAATGCTGGAGGCTACCATTTAGTTGTGTGGTCAAATGTGCCCAGAAGCTGTTCACTAGATTGGGCTACAGAGAAGAAGTAGGCAGAATTCTGGCTTCAGGGAAATCCTGGGGCAGCTCACAAATTTGCTTCCTCACATGTCTGCAATAGAAGGTGCAGGGAATAGACAAGAAAGTACTGCTTCCTGCGTGATTTTATAGTGTTTAGAGGACCATGATCTGAGAGACATAGACTTCCATGATATTTCACAAATGTTTATTGTTCCTCATTTCTTGTTAACAACATCTTTCTGAGCCAAGTGAATATCCACAGAAGATGAAGAACTAAAACCTAGGGCTTGGTTTCAAACAAAATCGCAGAGACATACAGCAGATATAGCTTTGTCATCTGTGAAACTCTAAATCTGGTCCATCTGACTCTAGGGTTAGACCTCCAGATCCGTTTCTAAATGTAATTATTTCCACTAGTAATTATAAAACTTTTAAGGATCCTGGAATGTTTCTTCTCTTTCTGTCTCTTAAAGAGGTAAAGTAATTTTTCATTTTCTTCTTTTTAAAGAAGATATGTAAACAGCTCTGAAAATAGTACATTTCTGCTATTGGCATCAAGACTGGTCTCTTTTCTTAAAAGGTGATGATATTTTCTTAGGAAGATATTGTACACTAGGGATGGCTTTCAGTAGCATCTTCCCTTTGATCATATAATTGAATAATTATTATATATGCTTGAATGTACTATTTATGTTAATGCATTGGTTATCAAGAATGACGAAAGTGTTCAGATTATGCTAGCTGCATTAAGAATAGAAAAAGGCCACATTGAGGTAATTTCATCTCATTATTTTTGTAACTATTTCTTCTTTATTAATGCTTCTAAAGATCTTGATATTCAAAGCTGATGTTTATTGAATAAAATTATTCTTTCTCAGGCTAGATCATTGTTCACAAAACCCACAAGACTGGAAAACATTTAGTATCAATCCTCTAGTGTTCAGCAATTAGAATTAGTTTCATCTACAGGTAAAAGAAACTCAAACTAAATAAGTTAGTAGTTTATTTTTCTCTGGTATGAAAGTTTCAGGGCGACAGGCAGTTGTAGGCTGATTTGGTGCCTCTGTTCTACAAATTGTGAGCACCCCAGGCTTTTTATAACTTGTTGATACAGTGTTTGTTCTTTCTATTCCTAATGTCAGCCTATGATCCAAGATGGCTGTGCTGGCTCCAGTTACTAGTTTTGCCTTACAGTCTACAGAGAAGAGGAAGGCTATGGAAAAGGATGCATGCTGGATGACCTTTAAAGATGGTCCCTGGAGTATCACATATCATTTGTGCTTAGATTTCATCAGCTTCCTCTGCCAGAATTTAGGAAGCTGGCCCCATATATTTGCAAAAGAATACTAAGAAACTTAGGTGGTTTTCCTTTCTACCCCAGGCAATCATGGTCTGAGGTTAAGACAAAAGAAAACAACCCAGGGTTTCATTTCTATAGACAAGAGAGAATGTTTGTTGGTTGTCATCCAGAAGTTTCAGGCTCACTGTCCTTAAGCCCTTGAATGAACCAGAGGACCATGGGTTGAGACTTCATTGAGGAATATCTAAATGAGGTTGGTAGAGGATCATTTGGATTCTGACCAACCTTATGGGAAGTTCATCTGGGCCGTCTGGGGATAGACATTTCTTTCTGCCATCCTGAAATTCTTATGTAGCCCATTTATGCTCTTTAAAACTTTTATTGCTTTGGATAAACACACATGTTCACTGGGAATATTAATGGATAGACTAGCGTGTTATAGTATAAGAAGGCAGATGTGCTGGCAGAACCACATTTAATTCTGGCTGTGTTTTTTGTTAAATGAGTGAATATGGGAATGAATGTGAATATTGTGGCCTCAATTTTCATAGCTGTCCAATGAGTTACAATAATGCCTTACAGGTTTTATGAAGGTGTAGTAAATTATATAATGTTTGCAAAGTACAAAGTTGGTGATTAAAAATGATCCCTTCTTTGCCTTTCCCTATTAATCATGCACATAACAGCTCAAATTAGATTCTTATATTCGCAGAGTGCTGAGCCCCAAGCAGATAAAACTGGTGATGAGTACATTTTTATAGAAGATGGCCAGAATTATTCTAGGGAAGAGAGGAAACTTTCTGAGGGATGGACATGTTGCTGTGGCTTAAGGCCTGATCAGCATTAGCAGAGATTAGAACCCTCAAACTGCATCCAGGACTGCATTTATTTTGACATCTTGCTGTAGTGGTTTTAATCCAGTCATTTTAGAGTAAGGGAGTTTTGATGTAATCTAAAACACAAACCAAGGAAATTGCATGTTTTTTAAAAATTATTTTGAATTATTATGGGTATATTACAGTTAATATATCTTTATAGTGTACATGTGATGTTTTGATACAGACATAATTGTTATTAAACAAATCAGGGTATTGGGGTCTTGATCTCACCCCCCAAGCACTTGTCATTTTTTTGTGTTAGGCAAATTCCAACTCCATCCTTTGGCTATTTTAAAGTATTCCATAATTTACTGTTGAATGAAGTCACTTTGTTGTGCTATCAAATATTTTTCCTGCTATTTATCTATTTTTTGCACCCATTAACCATCCTCACTTTATATTCCCTCTCCATTATATTTCTCAGCCTCTGACAACTATCATTTTGCTGTCTCCATGAAATCAATTGTTCGTAATATTTAGCTCCCATATATGAGTGAGAACATGTAAGATTTGTCTTTCTGTGCTTGGTTTATTTCACTTAACAATGTTCTTCAGTTCCATCTATGTTGGTGTAAATGGCAGAATTTTATTCTTTTTTATGGCTGTATCACATGCCATTGTGTATATGTATCCCAATTTCTTTTCGCATTCATCCGTGGATGGACACTTAGGATGATCCCAAATCTTGGCTACTGTGAATAGTGATATGCTAAACAAGGGGGTGCAGGTTTATTTTTGATATACTGATTTTCTTCCTTTCTTCCTTTTGGATATGTAGTAAGATTGCTTGGTCATGTGATAGTCTGTTTTCAGTTTTTTTTAGGAACTTCCATACTTTTCTCCAGAGTGATTGCACTAATTTACATTCCCACCAGAAAATGTATGAGGGTTCCCTTTTCTCCACATCCTCACCACCATTCATTATTGTCTGCCATTTTGGTAAAAGCCATTATAATAGGGTAAGATGACATTCATTGTAGTTTCAATTTGCATTTCTCTAATCATTAATGATGTTGGGCTTTTTTCCATAAACCTTTTAGCCATTTGTATGTCTTTTTAAAAGAAATGTCTGTTCAGGTCTTTTGGTCATTTTGTAATCAGATTATTTGACTTTTTCCCTAAAGTTGTTGGAGCTCCTTGTATATTATATTTTACTTATTAAGACTTTGTCAGATGGGTAGTATGCAAATATTTTCTCCCATTCTTTGGGTCATCGCTTCTCTTTGTTGATTGTTTCCTTTGCTGTGCAGAAGCCTTTTAGCTTGATATCATCTTTGGTGTATTACTCAAGAAATCCTTGCCCAGACCAGTGTCCTACAGTGTCTTCCCAATGTTTTCTTTTAGTAGTTTCATAGATTTGGGTTTAATGATTAAAGTCTTTAATACATTTTGATATGATCTTTATATACAGCAAGAGATAAGGGTCTAGTTTCACTTTTCTGCAAATGGATAACCAATTTTCTCAGCACCATTTATTGAAGAGATTGTCCTTTCTCCAAAGCATGTTCTTGGCACCTTTTCTGTAGATAGGTACTCTATGGAAGTATGAATTTATTTCTTGGTTTTTGGTCTATGTGTCTATTTTTATGTCAGTGCCATGCTGTTTGTTTATTAGAATTCTGCAGTGTGATTTGAAGTCAGCTAATGTCATTCTTCCAGTTCTTTTTGCTCATGGTGGTTTGGGCTATTCTGGGTCTTTTGTGGTTTCATATACATTTTAGGAGTATTTTTTCTATTTCTGTGAGGAATGTCATTCATATTTTGATGGGGCTTGCATTGAATCTGTAGATTGCTTTATATAATACAGACATTTAAACAATATTAATTCTTCCAATACATGAGGATGAAATGTCTTTCCATTTTTTCCCTGTTTTAAGTTTTTTCATCAGAGTTTTTTAGTTTTCGTTGCAGAGATCTTTTACTTCTTTGACTATTTCTAGGTATTTTATTTTATTTGTACCTATTGTAAATGGAATTAGTTTATTAGTTTCTTTTTCAGATTGTTTGCTCTTGGCATATAGAAATGCTCCACATTTACTTGATTTTGTAACCTGTAACTTTGTTGAATGTGTTTATCAGTTCTGATAGTTTATTTTGTGTGTGTGTGTGTGTGTGTGTGTGTGTGTGTATGGAGACATTAGGTTTCTCTAGATATAAGATCATACCATCTACAAACAATTTCACTTCTTTTCAGAACTCAATGCTCAATGCCCTTTATTTCCTTCTCTTGTCTGATTACTTTAGCTAGAACTTTCAGTAAATTTTTCCTCATTCATGATGTTACTGTCATATATTTTATCATGGTGAGATATGTTCCTTCTATACATTTTTTTTTTTTTTTTTTTTGCAGTTTCTGGATGGGGCTGGGTTTGAACCTACTACTCTGGCATATGGGGCCTACATCCTACTCTTTTGAGCCACAGGCGCCACTCTATACACGTTTTTTTGTGAGTTTTAGCACTGAAGAGATGCTGAATTTTATTTAATGCATTTTTTTTTACATCAATTGAAATCATCATATAATTTTGTACTTTGTTCTATTGATACATGGTGTGTCACATTGATTGATTTACATATGTTGAATGTTCTTGTAGTTCTGGAATTAATCCCACTTAATCATGATGAATAATCTTTTAAATGTGTTGTTAAGGACTTTTGCATCTATGCTCATCTGAGATATTGTTTTCTTTTTATTGTTGTTGTTCATTTGTTTTCTTTTTTGTTGTTCATTTGTCTGGTTTTGGTGTCAGTGTGGATACAGGCCTTACAGAATGAGTTTGGGAGTATTCTGTCTTCCGTAGTTTTTTGGAATAGTTTTTAGGAACTGTATTAGCTCTTCTTTGATACTTGGTAGAATTCATCAGTAAAGTCACTAAGTTCTAGGATTTTTCTTTCTTGGGAGACGTTTTTGTTACTGGTTCTATCTTACTTCCTGTTATTGGCTTATTGGCTTATTGGATTTCTTTCTGGTTCAATCTTCATAGATGATATGTGTCTAGCAATTTATCCATTTCCTCTACGTATTCCCATTTATTGGCAATTGCTCCTAGTAGTTTCTAGTGATCTTTTGTATTTCTCCAGTATTAGTTGTAATGTCTCCTTTTTCATCTCTGATTTAATTTACTTAGGTCTGTTCTCTCTCTTTTTGAAATTAATCTGCTAAAACTGTGTAAATTTTATTAACCTTTTCAGAAAACCAACTTTTAGTTCCATTGACTTTTTTGTATTTATTTTTGTTTCAGTTTCATTTATTTCCTCTCTGATCTTCATTATTTCTTATAACAATTTTGGTTTGGGTTTGCTCTTGTTTTTCTAATGATTTATGATGCACCTTTAGATTGCTTTTCTACTTTTTTTGTCGTAGGCATTTATTGATATAAACTTTCCCTTAGTATTGCTGTATCTCATAGGTTTTGATATGTTGTATTTTCATTTTCATTTGTTTTAAGAAATTTTTAAATGACCCACTTGTCATTCAGGTGCATATTATTTAATTTCCTCACATTTGTATAGTTACAATGTTTCTCTTGTTGATGATTTCCAGTTTTAATCCATGTGGTCAGAGAAAATATATGATACCATTTTTTGAATTTTTAAGTCTTGTTTTGTAGCCTAACATATGTTCTACCCTTGAGAGTGACCTACGAGCTAAGGAGAAGAATGTGTATTCTGCAGTTGTTGGATAAAACATCCTGTATCTATCCATTTGGTCTATAGTGCAGTTTAGTTTTTTCCTTGATTTTCTGTCTGGACAGTCTGTCTGCTGCTGAAAGTGGAGTGTTGAGGTCTAATGATTATCATATTGGGGTCTATCTCTCTATCTCTGATAGTATTTGCTTTATATATCTGGATGCCCCAAGGTTGGGTGTCTATATATTTGGCAAGGGCTCTTCAGTCTGCAGGTGGTGAGTGCTACCAGGATGGGGTCCTTCGCTTTAAGGCAGTGAGTTTCCTTCTTGCCCATGGTGGGTCCAGAAATGCCATATAGGAAGTAAAGCCTGGAAATCAGGGGCCTCAGGAGTCTGCTTGGTCCTTTATTTTACTTTGGTTAAGATGGTACCCAGAATCCTCCGAACTATTTCCTTTCCCTTCCCCAAGTGGAAGAAAACTTTTCCTGTGTTGTACTGCATGTAGTTGGAGGAGAGTGACGTAGCACTGGTTTGGCTGCTGCCATTAATGTCTCACTGGGTCACATGTACCCCAAGTCCACTAGTTCTGAGCCAACACAGCCTCAAGAATTATTTAAGGACTACAGTGTTTGTGGCCTAACTGGCTTGTGAACTTATCCCAGACCTGAGGCTGTTTGTCGTTGGCTGGTGGTAGGGCTAGCCAGGGCTCAGGTTTCTACCACTGGAGTGGAGGAATTCTCTCTTGCCAGCAGGTCTAATTACTCCCTCCCTGGGCACAGGGTGAATTCTGCTGTGTGCTGTGTCCCACTGTGTTCCAATGCAAAGTCTCACCATCACTTCACTCTTTCTCCCTTGGGCACACAGATTCTCTGTCCTCTTGGCACAATGGCATGGCACTTCTGGGGGACAGGTGGCATAAGCAATGAGAGACAGTCTTTCTGTCCTCTTCTGTGCCTCTTTCCTCGATATAATGTTAAAACCACATACTGTGATCCCTCATTTGATTTTTGGTTCTTCTGGAAGTGCTTCCTTGTGTGGACAGTTGTTGAACTTCATATTCATTCAGAGGAGCTGTTACTGGAGGTTTGTATTCAACCATCTTGCTCCTAAACCCTCTCACATTTCACCTTTTGCCAGGCAGTTAGCAGAACCAGCAGCCATCCAAAGTGAACCTTAGAGTGTTTTGAATAATAAGGTTCCAAGACTGAGTGTTTGAGTCAAAGATGGGGCAAAGAACCAGGATAGCTGTTGTGTGCTCCTTCTTTCTTTCTTTATTTTTTAATTTTTGCTTTTTGTGTATTTTTTAAATAATAAAAATATTATTTTTACTTTTCATTTTGAGTGTTTTTAAATGTCCTGCTTAAAATGCAGTCTTTTTGCTGAATAAGAATAGCAAATCCGGTCTTGGGAAAAGACTAGCCATTTAGGAGGGGTTCAGTCTTCTAGAACATCAAAGGATCTTCAGTGAAATTGGGGAAAAACACCAGGCTCTGAAGACCACTTCTCAGGAAGTCGGGGTAATCGGTGTGCTGGATACCATGCTGTGTGCCAGTGTCTGTGTTCACTAGTAGTGCTCCTGTGCTTTTAAGCTTGTGCAATGGCTTGCTGGGCTTTGGCAGAGTTGGGTTTGAGTAGTTTTTACTCCATAAAGGACTATTGCTGAAGGATTGCTCCCTTCTGCCTATTTTACTGCTGGCATATCAAAGCTGTATGTGAGTGCAGTGAAGCAATGATGCACCAACTGTGCCTTTCTTTGAAAAACTAGGATCATGTGAACAAGATAAATGCCCTGGAAGGGGGGAGTGATCCAGGATCCTGAAAGAAAAGCACCCTGACATATGTCCTAAGAGATGTGCAGAGAAATTCTGCTCAAAAGAGTGTTTTTCTAGACCTTAGAACTTTGTGTCATATTATGTTTCACTGTTTAAAAGGTTCATAACTAGAAATACCTTAAAATTTAAGAGGTAAGCAAACAAGAATCAGATAAATGTAGTTATATATCTTCTTTGTTATAACATAATGTGAGATTCTTTGTGTCAGGTATGCAGGTGTGCTGACCCTAAATGGGGAATTAAGGAGTAAAGTAATGTATCCATCACAAGCATTTAAAAAATTACCAATAGGTGACACTGTACTTATAGGGGTACAACTTGGAAAACATTGAAGTAAGGATTTTTGAAAAGAAATAAGTTAAACTGTTAGCTCCTGCCTTTGTGTGTGACAAATAGTTTGTGGGCAAGAGAGATCAGTTCCAGTGTTATATATCATAATTGCAAGGTGTAAATATAACATTATGGCAACAAGAAAGCGTGGGACCTTTATGTAGAGAAATAAAAATGACCTATTGTTTACTATAAATTGGGGTACAGCCATTGTGTGAGGCAAATGTTAGCCTGAGACGTAAAACATGCATGATATGTAGCCATAATTTCTAAGTTTAAAGCTTTTGTCGAAGTGGACCTTAAATGAAACTGTGGATAAAACTCATAACCCTGAAACTACGTGTATTAATTTGTTGAATTTATGAATGAACTCTGTATGTAAGTACTTTTTCTTCAACAGAAATAAAATCTGTTCTTTTTTCTTTTTTTGTTTTAAGAAACCAGGAAACCAGTTTGAACTAGATCTGGACTCAAATATATTTAAAAATATAAGTAAACAAAATACGCAGAATATGTCCTGGATCAAATAAACATTTCCATTTTTATTAACCCCCCCAAAAAACCATAGGTGCTTTTCTTTTAAATTCATTTGCCTCTGGAGCACCTTTCTGCACTTAGATGTTCATTTAATCATCATATGGCCCATTTCGCATGGTAAATATTTGCTTATTTCTGAAAGATTTCTTATTTCTCTAATGTTTGATTTCATCTTGTGCTCTCTTGTTGGTTTTTAATTGAAAGCTTCATCGAGTAAATATGCTGTGCTTTCCAGTCTAGATTTATCAATTCACAGAGGGCATAGTTCACTTGTGCCCCAGACAGACATGTTGATTGATTACATGCTGAAGATTTAGACCAGAGCTCTTGCAAACTGAGGATGGAAAAAAATAGTCACAGAGGAAGAGAGAAGGATCTGGAAGTTGATCAAGTCCCACTTTTTATAAATGCTTGTGTGTGTCAAAGAAGTCAGGAAGATTTTTTTTTTTTTAGTATAACTTGCATTAAGAAAGCAGGCGCTGGTTTACAAACCTAAAACACAGTCACTGGGAACTTACTAGGACTGGGAGAACAGTAACAGGAGAGACCTTTGTGTGTCTTCAAAAGTCTTTTCCAAGCACTCAAGCCTTATCAGAGCCTGCTCCAGCTTTACTCTGGTGAATATTTCTCAGCATTCTCCTTCTCCCCAGGCTAACCTTCCCACATTTATTTACAGGCTAGTCAGAGATTACATTCATGTGCCTCGAGATTTGGTATTTGGTGCTGCATTATTTTTGTTTTATTTTTACCTCTGATGCATTGAACTGAATCATAAAATACTGCTGTTAAAACACAGGCACACAGAAAAGGAAGGAGCTGACCTGATACTGTGCCACAGGAATTGAGGTCATCCTGGGTAGGGACTGGATGTCTCCACATGGGCCAGACCGGGTCTACCTCAAGGAGGTGGAGGAAGATTAATATCCATTTGGGATAAATCCATTATCTGCAACTCCTGGCTGAAAGATGCCTAATTCATCTGACTTCACTTGTTTTTGCTGCTTTTACCTTTGTTTTGTGTTTGGTGTGTATATCCCTAACATACTGTAGATGTGGCCAAGAATACAGCCAGCTTGCCCACTGCTTTCTTCCTCTGGTTGTGCCCATCCTAGAGGTAAACCCTGATGGTCTTTTGTTAGAAAGAAATCTGTATTTTGTAATCATTGTGTTTCCTCAGAAGGAAATGTCCACTTTCTTCCCTGCAGAATGGCGTTTCTGCTTTCTCAAGTAACATTTCCACTCAGTTCTTCCCCTGGGAAGAAGCACTATTTAGTCCATTGGTGGGACTGGTGAAAAGCTAACGTCTATTGGACCCCATTACCTAGGCAGTGAGGGTAATGCATTGAAAAGACAGTGGTTGCCTGTCCTTCATGCTCTGGAAGTCTGTATTTTGCTGAGTAAGATGGCGAATAGGCCTCACTCTGCACTTCAGACTTCCCTTTCTGAGGTTTATGCTTCCACCCCCATCTCACTGTTAGTTCTTTGTGATTATTCTCCTATCCTGCTATAAGGGAGAGGAAGGGTGTAATTGGTATTCCTGGGGTGCCCATTGTCCAGGTGCTGGCCAGTGGCTGCCTACAGCTTAACACTGCTGAGACCCTTCCAGGAATGACTTGCAGTGGTTTCTAAACCATGTAGATCTTTGGAATCCCATGGGACAGCAGGTAAAAATACAGATTTCTTGTACCAAGTCCAGAGCTAATGAATCAGCATTTCATGGGGTTAGAGGACAGGGTTCTGTATTTTGAACAAGTCCTACAGTGATGGTCAATCAAATTTGAGAACCATCTTTTAAGACTTTCCCCAATATTATCTCCCACAATTAGAACTTACCTTTTCAGATCATGCCTGTAATCCTAGCACTCTGGGAGGCCGGGGCAGGTGGATTGCCTGAACTCAGGAGTTCAAGACCAGCCTGAGCAACAGCAAGACCCTGTCTCTACTAAAAATAGAAAAAGTAGGTAGGTGTTATGCCAGGGAGGCTGAGGCAAGAATATCGCTTGAGCCCAGGAGTTTGAGGTTGCTGTGAGCTATGATGCATGGCACTCTACCCTGGGGCTACAGAGTGACACTGTCTCAAAAAGTAAAAATAGAAAAAAATAAATAAAACTTACCTTTTTCTTGTCATATTCTTTTTCATGTTGCTATTTAGAAAATCATCAATGATTCACTTTTGTTGGGACCATTGGTTTAATATACGACTCAAACAGAGGGTATTTGTTTGTGTTATTGGTGACTTTCTTGACTAATTCTAACACTTTAGAATTAAAAGAAGGATGCCATCTCAGGCTATGTGTTAGTCTGTGAGGGCAGAATGTGAGTGGTAGCCCCTTGAAGCCCTCTTACTCCTATAGGCCCTGGCAGTGTATTTCAGGGTGACGGTTTGTTTCCTTTTTTTTTTTGCTTATGCTGCTGGACTTGGGATAAGAGAGTAGATGAAATGTAAATGCAGGCGCATCTGGGAATCAGTGGTTCTTTCTTTTGAATAGATTGGCATGGAGTAGAAGATACAGGTGACAGGCCAGGGGATGGATGACATTCATAAATTATCAGATTCTAAAATTCACATCCTAACAAGATTATTTTAAAGCTTAGCTTTCTTTGGGTGCATAATGTCTTATTCTTTCATCTTAAGCATTCATGTTTGATAAAACCGATTCCTCATGTAAATTCATTTATTGTAATTCAATCCTTCCTAAACTCCCTTGATGTAGAGCTACAAAATGTTACTTTTCTCTTTCCTCTTGAGAGAGGTGCTAAAAATGCAGTACTGCCTAATGGTATATAAATTCATCTGAAGCTCTTGGGGCACTTTCTCCTGTCTTTTAGAAGTAGTCTTCTAAACTTGCCTTTCACCTGCCTAACAAATTATTGTTCACCTTATAAATAGAAATATATATGTGTATGTCTGTGTGTAAATACGTATAAATTGTTCATGTCTGTCACTATATATACTGTGTGTAAATATGTATAAATATATATATGGTTCATGAAAACTAGATTCAACCGAATGTAGCTGATTGATTTATTAATATTTACTACCTTCTACTTTCTTGAGTAGTCTGCCCTTCACTACCTTCATTATTTCCAGCCACTTTATTCCTCTTCATGAAATGAATGCACCTTCAGAGTGGCCACCTCATCCTGGTCCATGGTCCTGCCGTTCCAGCATTATGGCATTGACTGCAGTGACAAGGATGACTAGTGTGAGCTGATCACTAACTTCTTGATATTGATCTCAAAATTATAGGAGTATAGTTCATTTTTTCCCTGGTAATTGCAAGCTAAAATTAACAATGATATACCAATGATGGTGTATTAATCTTGTAAATATTTAGTTTCTAGATTGACTGTTAATTAAATGTCTTCTAGGCATTGAGAGAGAGAAAAAGAGAGGAGTTCTGGTGCTTTGCCTTGCTGCAGATGACAAAGCAGATGGACCTAATCTGCATGCTAAGTGGTTCTGTTTCTGCTGTATGATCAGCACAATTCAGTGCTCTGCTTTGTGGATGGTTTATGCCTGGCAAACGGAGCTTCCTAGCCTTGGAATCAGCAATGCTGCACCTTACCAGTGCTATGTCTGTGGGAGATGACCTATGGAATTGGTGGTTGCTATGAGACAGTGAATGAGGAATTCAGCTGCAGGAAACAAGCAGAGCAGGAGGCCCTAGTGGTTGCCCAGAATTACCACTAATCTGATTTTGGACTGACAGAGCAATCCTTCTCTAGAAATTAATTTCCTTGAGATAATATGCTATACTTCTAAGAATCTTGTGTTAAAATGTAAAACCCTTCTTAGGGTGTCAAGTTATTATTATTTGCTCTAGCAAATGCATGGCACTCGCTCACCAGATACTAACAGCATCCTGAGGGCTGTAGCAAAAGATTGGAAAGTTTGAGGGTGAGTAAGTGTAGGATGACCAGATGTTTACTATTTCCTAGGATCCCCCATCAGTCCTTTGGTACATTTGGCAGTAAGTACTGTAGACATTGTGATTGTAGTGTTCTTGTATCCAACCTAATCAGCAGATACTTAGAATGGCGTCTTAAAAGGTCTGGAGTCTGAGCTGGACATTCCTCACTTATAAAGTGTTCCATTAGTTTTTGAGAACTCTCTGCTATATTCTAACACCCGGGAGGGGAGCCCTTTGGGAATGACCCCCAACACTTGCCTCTTAGATTCATGTTTCCTCTAATTCAATTTTATTTAAGAATTTTTATACAAGTATGAATGTCATTGTAAATTACCATCTGACCACCCTTTTGAATTTGATTTACATTTAAAGAATGACATGCTCTGTTTGAATATGCTCTGTTTCTTTAATATTGAGCATAAGTATAACCAGAGCTGCTCCTTAATTTATAATCATTTTTTTCAGTTTTCTTTTCTTTTTATTTATTTAGTTTTTTCACTTAGCAAATATTTGTAACATCCATAAGTATGTACTAGGACCCTCTTTAGGCCCTGAGAATAATGAACAAAATAGACAAAGAGTTTCACTCATGAGAGCTACCAAGCATAAACCACTAAAAATGATCATTTCAAGTGTTGTGAAGAAAGCAGTGGAATTTATTGAGGCAACATTGAAAAGGGTGGTTGTAAAAGCCTTCTTAGAGGAAGTGATGTTTCAGCTGATGCCTCAGTAATGAGAATGGGATGGCTGTGACTGCATCCAGGCAGAGGAAACAGCAGGTGCAAAGGTCCTGGGAGCAGGATTGGTCTGTTTTAAGAAGAGAAAGACGGTGAGAAATCTAGACATAGTTGGACAGATAGACAGGGACTACATCTTATAAATCATGGAGAGGGGTTTGGGTTTTGTTTAAAGTATACTTTGATTTAGTAATTTGAAAAACAAGATCCCTGTGGCTGCTTGTTGGGGGCTGAAGGGACCAAGAGTAGAGCCAGGACAATTGCAGGAGTCTGGATGGCATGCACCGGAGTCGAAGCAGAAGACATGCCAAGCCATGGGTAGATTAGACTTAATTTTGAAGTCAGTTAAAAGACATGCTCATGGAGGTAAGAACCAATGGACTCAAGGACAACTCAGAGCCTTTAATAATGGCCATAGTCATTACAGTTGGCTCTTGGGATCTGCAAGTTCTGCATTGAAGGATTCAATCAGGAAAATCTTAAGCGAAAAATCTTGGCTAAAAAATCATGGCTTTTACATCATGACAGTGGGCCAGCTCACATGATCCTATGAGGAAGTTTTTAGCTAGTAAATAAATAACTGTATAGGAACACCCTCCCTACTTACCTGATATGGCTCCCAATGACTTTTTTTCTTTACCCAAAGATAAAGGAAATATTGAAAGGAAGACATTTTGATGACATTTAAGACATCAAGGGTAATATGATGACAGCTTTGATGGCTAGCCAGAAAAAGAGTTCCAAAATTGCTTTGAAAGATGAATTAGGTACTGGCATAGGTAGATAGCTTCCCAGGGGGAGTACTTCAAAGGTGACTGTAGTGATATTTAGCAGTGAGGTATATAGCACATTTTCTAGGATGAGTTCATGAACTTAATTGTTAGACCTCATAAATATTAATTATACGAAAGCTAGAGTGTCAATATTCATATCAAACAAAATCATCTTTGAAATAAAAATAATGTTATCAGAGATAGAGAGGAACATTTTATAATGATAAAAGCTGAACTATATCAGGAAGATATAACAATTATTAACATATATACACCTAACAACAAATTTCCAAACTTCATGAAACAAAAACCAACAGAATTGAGAAGAGAAATAGATATTTTTAACAGTAATAGTTGAAGACTCCAATAGTCCACTTTCAATAATTGGTAGAACAACTAAGTAGATGAATAAGAAAATGAATGCAGTGGTTTGAATGTGTCCCCACCACCAAATTCAAGTGCAGATTCTTAATGGCCAATATGAGGTGATTCAGTCATGCAGGCTCCTCGCCTTTAGAGGATGCAGCATTGAAGGTGCTACCTTAGAAGCAGAGACTGGATCCTCACCAGACAACAAACCTCCTAGTTTGTTGATCTTAGATTTCTCAGTTTCTAGAACTGTGAGAAGTAGATTTCTGGTTTTTTTTTTTTTTTTTTTTTTTTTAATTAGTCTCAGATATTTTGTTATAGCAGCATATACAGACTATGACAGAACTCATAAAACATTATAAACCAACTATACCTAACTGACATCTATGGAACATTCTACCCAGCAATAGCAGAATACATACTGTCTTTAACAAGAATGTATCCTGAAGCATTCTGCAACAGAATTGTTACAAATTTCTTTTTTCTATCTCTGGAAGATTTTTTTCGGCAAGCCCTGGTTAGCCTCAGCAAGGATAGGAAATATCTGGTGTCATTTATGTTGGATTTAGAGTCTGAGTCTGAGTTAGTCCTTGACTCTGTGAGTTGTCCGAGTGACTTAACTTTCACCAACTAGATCTTCATGGACAAAGTGGGATTAATCCTTCATGCAAACATGAGCCTTAACACATGTAAAGTTTCTAGTAAAACTCTTGGCATGTAGTAGGTATGTAATAGGAAGTGGCAGTCTTGTATTTGTTTTTTTCATTAGTCATGGTATCAATTAGGGAGGGCTTTTCCTCCCCCCAAATCTTACCTTTTCTCTGCTTTTTCAAGGGCAGGACACTTTTCCAGCTCTTAAGCATGTGATGTTTCATTTATTTCTGACAGAATACCAGGAGATCCTTTGAGGACTTAGCTCCAGACAGTGCCAGCAGGACCCTTCTCTGCCTTCTGCATGAGGCAAGCATTTTCTGCAGCAGGCCTTTCTTGCCAGTCTTAGCCAGAGGCCCAGATGCCCAGGTAACTATTTGACTTGAGAATGCCAAGTGGCAGCTGTGAATAGTTTTCTCATGCTACCCAGTACCCAGTCACAGCCAGCTCTGGGCCACTGGAGAGAACAGCTGGCTGACTACCACTTGTGCAATAGGATCAGCTCCTTATCTGACTGTCCACCTGCCTTCATCCCCTGCCTCTCTCGTGTCCTGTTGCACACCCCCAATTCTACATAGCAGCATTGATTACTTGAATCAGAAAACACACCTGTCCACACTGTAGGGTTTTTTTTGGACCTGGGCACTGTGCCTCCGTGATTGTAAAGTGGGAACGGTACATATTCAGAAACATTGCTCTCTTAAACGGGTCTCTCCTCTACTTATACACATATATCCAGCTTCTCTCATGGTAGGTGTATGACTAAGAGATTTATACCTGGGCAGTGAGTTACTTGATTTTACTCTTCCTGTATCTGAGGGTGTTTTGATTTCACTCTTTCCTTTATCTCCCTGGTAGGAGAGTAAGGGAGGGCCTCTCACTGAAAAGAGATTAGGGATTGGAATGACTGTAATTGCTGGGGATCATTCTGATTAGCCCTCCACTGCTTCAGGACCCTTTAGAAAACATGTTTGCATGTGGATTATGTCTGGAGATAAGTTAATGAGGTTAGTGTTTACTTTCTGTGCTTTCAAATTAGCCTCAGCAAAGTAAGAGAATAGAACCCTTTGAAAAATGTTATAAAATACTGTTCATTCTGTTATTTGTTTTTGGACTGCTTTTCTCCCAGTAGACTGTGAGCTATTCAAGGTCAGGAATTATCCTCCCTTGTGTCTTCAGATAGTCATCCATGTAAATGTCAAGCTTCTACTTTTCCTGGACTACTAGGGGTTCTAATGAAAGTGGTTTGCTTTGCTAATAGCTAAAGCTGAAAGCCTTTTTGTTTTAGCAAATGTGGTGATGCTGTGAGGGCTTTCCTGCTTTATTGAATCTAATCTTGTGAAGCTGACTGTGAAAGCCCTGAGGGCCATTCTTCTGAGCTTCACTTCTCTATGTTCAGGACTCAGGAGAGAGATAGGGCAGGTGTGAGCAGTATGGGGAAAGAAAAGGCTTGAGCGGCTCCTCTGCCATCCAGTGCCCAAGGCTACCATCAATATTTCATCATGACATGCTTTCCCACAGAGTTCACACAAAGCCTTAGCATCCTTCCTGAGGGACTGCCCTAGGCAGCCACTCCTTCCTGATGGGAAATAGCAGGACAGTGATGTCCTTCTGCCAGCTCAGGTGCACTGAGCCACAGATGTCCTCTAAATCTCTCATTTTTGACTAACTTTATAATATCCGATTACTCCTCTGAGGTTAACTCCTTTTCCTTTAAAAAGGATGAACCTCCCCCAATCTGAGCACAATCAGCAGGTTCTACTTCATATGCATTTATCTTAAAGTGTTACTATCGATTTCACTAAATAATTGCTCAATTATTTTAGTTTGCAGTACTGGAGCTCAATAATCCTCCCTCTTGAAGTTGACACAATTTATTTTCTTTCTTCTAGGCAGAACCTGCACTCAGAAAATATCAGACTTGCCCATCTTTAGGATATACTGCCCTTTGCTTGAAAAAAAAAAAAAATCTGTTCTTTCTGCCCAACTATCTATACAGATGGTCCCTGGCTTACAATGGTTCAGTTTATGATTTTTTTTTTGACTATAATGGTATGACAGTGATACATGTTGAAGAGAAATCATACTTTGAGTTCTCATACAGATTCTAATTCTTCTTTTTTTAGCTTTCAGTACATTATTCAATCTAATACATGAGTGGATTAATAAAATATGGTATGTGTTTACCATGAAGCACTAGTCAGCCACAAAATAATGGTGAACTAATACCCTTTGTAACAACCTGGATAGAACAGGAGGCCATTCTTCTTAGCAAAGTATCACAAGAATGGAGAAACAAACACCACTGTACTCTCTGTTAAACTGGAACTAATCTGTCAACACTGATATGCACATATGGTAGTAATGATCAGCAGGAATCAAGCAGGTGGGAGGGGTGAGGAGGCTATGGGTGAATTCACACCTACTGGGTTCAATCCACGCTCTCTTAGTGTTGGGCACATTTTTACTTAAATGGTACAAAAGCAATTCATGTAACCAAAATATTTTGTACCCATATAATACTCTGAAATAAAAAAGTTACATAAGATATTGAGCACTTCATTAGAAAATAGGCTTTGTGTTAGATGATTTTGCCCAATTGGAGGCTAACGTTTAATTGTTCCAAGCATGTTTAAGATCAGGTAGGTTTAACTATGATATTTGGTAGGTTTGGTGTATGGAGTGCATTTTCAACTTAGAGTATTTTCAGCTTATGATAGTTTTTTTTTTGAGGAATAGCCCCCTTGTAAGTCAGGGAGCATCTATATTCTACATGTCCTACACAGCATAGAACATTCAGGTCTCACTCTCTTTCCTTGATTCCTCCAGCTCTGTGGTCCTCAGTCCCTTCTGAAGGAAGCCCATGTGGCCATGCTTAGTTGACCTATTCTGGGGAAAGGACTATAGATTTTTAATCTTTGTACCCCGGTTGTTCTGGAGGTGGTATTAGCATACAGTGAGCTTCCAGTAAATTCCTATAGACATATGTAGAGACTTACATTTTATTAAGTTGACTTTTACATGTATTATTTACCTATTAAATCCTCAAAATGTCCTCATAAGACAATTATTTTTTCTAGAAGAGGACTCTGAAGCTCAAAGAGATCAGGCAACTGTTTTGAATGAACGTAGGAAGTAGGAGGCACAGCTTATTCTTCTACCTCTGAATTTTCACCCCCACCCCCACTGCCCTTATCATAGTGCTTCTTGGTTTTGAGCTGTTGTGTGTCATTCATTACAATATTATTGGTTTACATTGTCTGTATAATTAGATAAACTCTTCAAGGGTAAGGTAAATATTTTGCTTTTCTTTTTTCTGTAACCCTTCTCTCATTGTAATAGGTTGACAATTCTCAAAGTATGTCTTTTGTATTGTCTTATCATTGGATATCACAAATCATTGTGAGATTAAACCTTGTCTTTCTTTCTTTCTTTTTTTTTTTTTTTGTAGCCCTGCTTTGCCAAAAAATGGGTTTGTCTAATGAGGTCATTAAAAAAAAAGCATGAAATATATTCAAAAGAGTCTGGAATTTTATGCTGTGATGGCAGTATCTGAGCTGCCTGAGCATATATAAAAAACCATTAAGGAAGTTGGTGTGCTTATTAAATCTTACAAAAAAGTTTTCTTTCGTCATTATAATTGAAAAGACCTCAGTATCCACTTGCCTGCCAAGAATCACAGATGATCTAGTGGGACAAAGTCTGATAATAAATCCTGGCGCTTGGAGGCAGGTCCTGGGTCTGTAAAGATTTCTTGTCCCCTTTTTTGAATAGGAATTGTCCCAGCAAAGGGATAATGGCTGGGTAAACCTGGCATGTGCCCTTGAACTCACTTCAACCCACTAATATACACGTAATGTTTATTCCTAAAGTTAATGGAATCTTCTCAGTCATACAACAATTACCGTGATAGTTAATGCTACTGATTGGCTAATTTTTGGTTGTTATATAGTCTAATTTTGTTCTATAAATACATGATCAAAAATCATATTCCTGTTCAGGAAGTACTGAAGGCAAAAACCTCCCAATGGTTAGGTCTTACAAAAATCTTATGTTCAGTAAAATTATTACTCCCTGTAACGTTATATATTTTGAATTTTTTGTCTTTGGAGAAAGCTAAAAAAGCTTATTTAAATCTCTAATCAATTAATTTGAATGCAATTCACTGAGGCTTTCATGGTCACTTTCATGTAAAAGATATCAAACTAGGAAAAGGGGTACAAGGCCGAGGGATGCTCTTTGTACATTCCAGTAGTTGAATAGAGTTAAGCAATTTTTTTTTTTAACTTTCTAAATGTATTTTAATCTCATTCCGAAAAGAAATAAAATTTCTAGATACAACTACATCTCTTTCAAATCACTTTTTAACATACATTCAGCAATGTAAAATACTATAAGAATTCAATATTTTCATCTTTAATAATCTCAATATGTTATATATTTAATATATAATATATATATAGAATACATACAGGTAGTCAGCAGGATTACAAAGTAATTTTTTAAAAGTCTAATCAATATTTTTTTAAGGCAAATTTTTCAAAGGATATTAAACTAAAGATCTATGTGTTGAGGAGGGAGAGATCACAACTGGAACAGACAATTGGAGAGGGTTCGTGGAGCAGAATTTGAAACAAATATTAAATATGGAACTGAATTTTGGGAGGTGAAAGTCCACCAAGAATAAAGTCACTGCTTAGAGAAGAGTGAAAATTCAGTTTACCAAAACCTCTGGGTGTGGGGCAGAGAAGTAGCAAGAAATAAAACCAGAAATGTAGATGGGGTTATGATAAATGAGGGGTTTCAAATCTTTATGTAATCTGTGTGGGCTTTTTTTTTTTTTGGAGACAGAATCTTACTCTGTCACCCTGGGTAGATTGCTACAGTGTCACAGGTCACAATAACCTCAAACTCTTGGGGTCATGGGATTCTCTCCTCTCAGCCTCCCAGTTAGCTAGAATTACAGGGACTTGCCACAATGTCCAGGTAGGTTTTTTTTTTTTTTTGTAGAGACAGAGTCTCACTCTTGCTCAGGTTGCTCTCCAACTCCTGAGCTCAAGGAATCCACCCACCTTAGCCTCCCAGAATGCTAGGATTACAGGAGTAAGCCACCATGCCCGGCTCTTTATGTACTCTGGAACTTCTACTGGAAGACTTTTCACCAAGGTACTCTTAGAAGTCTGGGTGAGATCATAGAAGTTTGTTAAAGAGGAACAAATTAGGGACTTATGTCTGAATAAATTTGTGATATGAACACATAGACTTCAAATACCAAAAGGCAGCTTATATGTGCAGTAGTCAGCTTCTGATTCTGTGCTGGATATTTTCTGTTGACTTTTCAAACCCAATTCTTGTCTTCTTGGGGTACTGGGAAGTGACATGGCCTGATGTGGCCTCTTGGCAGTGAGTTTGCTTGTTGTTTGGTTTCTGGTTGGCCAGTGGGAGGTGCTGTCTGGAGCGCTGTGTTGTTGAGTTAGCATTCATATTTCTCCTGCCCCTTACCCTCCATGCTGAGGCATAGCATAGGTGGTGGTGGCCCACTTCTATGGACCTACTCCCATTAACCTTTAAGCCAGGCTTTTATTAACACATTACTCATTTTTCTTAGAAAGGAATTATTTGTGACCAGATTTAACAAGTTTTATGTCTTTAGGTTGCTGATACTAACCTGTAAAAACAGCTTAGTTGGCAAAAAATCTTCTTTATAATAATGTATATTATAATCAGTTTTTACTGACTTATCACAAAGCCAAGTCTACCCTGAAAAATCTAGATGGACTTGGGGATATGTAGTGCACATATGACACATGTGTAATTCATTCCATGGGGAAACTGAGGCCTCACTGGCCAGGATAACCAGGGATCCTTGGGATATGTTCCTTTCGAATTTACAGAGGAGTTTGTCTTTTTTGTCACTTCTGATTTTTCAAACTTATAAAACATTTTTCTTTTCTGTATTATTTAACTTATATCTTTCCCTGTCCATGAGCAGAGTTGGATGTTTCCACCTGAGGTTTAAATTTCATCTGTTTTCTCCCCTATCGCTCTCAATCTTTCTCCTTAAACTCAACTAAAAATCTCCTTTCCCCTTTTTAAGATGGAGCTAACAGTTTTCGCTCTTTTTTGTATCTTTCTTTCCTTAAGTCTAAGGACAAAGTATGTGACTTTTTGATATCTCTCATCACTTTAAAGTGGAATAGGGCCTCAGCTCCTACTTTTGATGGGTAAAATGATACCAAGTGATTTCTTGGCTAAAAATATTTTGAAGATAAGAACTTAAAAAAGCATTTCACAATTACATGAAGAATTGTAAGTAAAATCCTTTTATTTAAGGACTGTAAATATTTCTGTTTATATTTCTGTCTTAATAAGCTCTTGCTCATCCCTCAGATCTTATCTTAAGGCTAAGCCTGGTGTTTGTAGATATTGTGCCTGCCCCTACTTGAGTTGGGTGTGGTTGTCCCCTTCTCAAGGTGCCTAGACCTTCTTGCTCATAAGGCTTCATGCTGTTGAGTTGCCTTTGATTATCTCCCATTTCTCTCCCTTTGTGTTATGAACCCTTTGAGGGCAGGAATCATTATGTTTTAATTCTGTATTCTCAACGCTGAGCCCAGAGCCTGGCACACAAGTATGCAAGAATAAAAGCAAATAAAAATGAAAATCATACTTATGTGTTTCTCAAATTTTAGGATTTGAGTTTCAATGCAGATGAGAATAGCTGCGGGAGTTTGCAAAACAAAATACTGTGTTCTTCCCTTCTGTATCTGCTAATCCAGAAAATTCTGATTCATCAGGACAAGGGTCATGCCCAAGAATGTGAATGTTGGAGAATATACACTGGGGATTATGACAGAGATAAAGGATAAGAGTCGTTGATCTAATCTCTCCTAGGAGCAGGAAGGATACTGATAAATTTTGTGTCTGAATTTGTACACAGCTGCAGTGAACTTGAGGCTTCAGTGCTTTGTCTCACTCTGGTTATGAGTCAGTGTTTGGGGACCTTTTGCTCTTCTTAATTTGAAAGCGACCATGTTAATAAGACTCAAAGGGCAAGTTGGTTGAATGGTTGAATGTTCAAACACATTGAAAAAAACTGTGGTAAAAATTAATTTTCTTGTGTGAGAATTTAAAAGATTATACAAGATATCAGAAATTTTCAGGTTAAGATCCTGTATCCCTTCTGGGCAAAGATTAAATTACCCCTTCTAATTACTTTTAGTGAATTGCTACCTGTGTAAGAAATTTTTACTCTTGCATTGTTAATGTTTTCACTTTATATTGGATATTTTTTAACAGCAAAAGTACTAAAATATCTTGCATCTCTTTTCTAAAAAGTTATAGTCTCCAGCTGATACTGTTTTTCTGCTTCTGTTTATGGCCAAACTCTGTGACAGAAACTTGAAAAAATAGTGTCTTAGTGTGCATTTGTCCCGAATATTAGGACTTACAAGAGTACATTTAGTGTCAGACCAATATACTAAAAAGTCTGGGTTTTGGAAAGGGCCTAAAGACTGCGTATGGATATGATTTACATAGGATAGCAGAGCATCAGTTCAAAAAATACAAATTGGACACACACAGTGGCCTTGAGATGAGAAGGGGAGCACGGTCTCATCATCAGTTGAAGAGCAAAGAGTGAATTGGGGTGGGGGGCAGGTAGCAAAGCAGCAAGCCTGAACTTTTTCCTAACAACTTGCCTGTGAAGGGAAAGGAAAAGATAAAGTCATGCTTAGAGGAGCCAGGATATCAATTTGAAAAATGTAGAGTATTACTTAGCTTAGACAAAGTTTGGGCAATTGAGCCATTTGGAGTAAAAGGATGAAATTACTTAAAGCTGTCTGATTTGACTGTGTGAACTGCATGCTTGTCTTCTAGTCATCTGACTGATTTTCCTATTTTACTATCCAGAAGTTGGAGGCGGGACACACACATGATAGAGAACTTTCCTAATTTTGTTACCAGAATAATATACAGCACCATTAAGTATCCTGATTTTGTCAAGTTCAAATGGATCACTATGTGAAGTATTGAATTGGCTGGCCAACTGTTAAGGTAGATGAAGGGACATTTAAATTAGGTAACCTACTGAGTTCAATTCTATATCCAATACATACTCTTACTAACTAGTGTGACCACAGTACAAGAAATCTCACTATTAGAGCTGATTTAATAATCTAGAATGCCGATCGTAGCATACTGAATTGCATTATCTCAGATTTGGAAGAGTCTCTTTAGTCTAATCTGAGATCCAGTTTAGAAATCTATTATGCCATCTCATCACATAGCCTTAGTTTAAACTTGCCTATGGGACACTTACTGATTTCCAATCTTTTTTTTTCTCCACAAGGGGGAACAAATTGCTATCTGAGTTAACTAAAACAGCTTGCTGTCACTTGACAAAGGAGAGGGTGCTCAGAAAATTGGAATATATTAATTTACATTCCCACCAGCAGTGCAAAAGAGTTTCCTTTTCTCCACATCCACGCCAACATCTCTGGTCTTGAGGGTTTTTTGTTGTTTTTTTTTTTTGGTCTCAGCCAGTAAGGGGATGTACCCTTCCTTCCGTGAGCTTCAGCAATTATGCCTTGGAACCTGGCATTGTCATGAAGATCCACACACTGCCCTCAGAAGAAAAGAGCACCAGGCAAGGCTGTCAGAATATTTTCACAGCCTCAGTTAATTGTTTCAGGAGCAGATCAGCCACAGAACCATAAGGTGCTCAAACTGAAAGTATCCTTAGAACATGACTGCCCAGGTTGGTGATTTTCAAAGCATGTTCCCTGAAGCCCTGGGGTTCTATAGAGACTTAGGGGTCCTCAGAAGGTAGGAAAAGGTGAAAAAGGAAATACAGTCTGCTTTCACTGGAGTGATTTTTCTTGTATGTGTGCTGTAACATGCAATTGTATATGCCTGAAATAGAGTATTTCATGGAAATACTTGCAAAAAGTAAAAGTTGCTCATCCAAAGAGAACCACTTTACAGGTGAGGAAAGTGAGGCCCAGAGTTGTTATACAGGATTTTGCTAAGGGTTACCCAGGTTTTAAAAAGTGAAGCTAGATTCCTGAGTTGGTGGGCATTTAGGTTGTTTTCACAATTTTGCTACTGTAAATTGAGCTGCAATAAACAGTCTAGTGCAGTGGTTCTCAACCTGTGAGACGTGACCCCTTTATAACAATGAAAATACATCACGGCATTCGAAAGGTTGTGAACCACTGGTCTAGTGCAAATGCCCTTATGATAAAATGATTTTTTTTTTCTTCTGGTGTATGTACACCATGGAATGCTGTTAAATCATTAAAAAAGACGGAGACTTGACATCTTTCATATTAACCTGGATGGAGGTAGAACAGACATATTCTTCTTAGTAAAACATCACAAGAATGGAGAAACAAGAATCCAATGTACTCTACTCTAATATGAAGGCAGTAGATGAGCTAATACTAATACAATGGATGGATAGGGGACTGAGCAAGTGGGGAGAGGGGAGGGGATGGGGTCACGGTGTAGGGCACACCTCTTGGGAGTGGGGCACAATTATAAGAGAGACTTACGTAACAAATGCAATCAGTGTAATCTAATGAATCCAGGAAGGAAGGAAGGGAGGGAGG
>CAUYPK010122815.1:0-18394 GCA_963574355.1 Loris lydekkerianus
ATATGCTGTATTCGTACTTTATGGAATGATCAAGCTAATTAGTAAATCCTCAACTATGTGTCATTTATCATTTCTTTGGGGTGATAATATTAAACACTCCTCTTTTAGCTGTTCTGAAATACAGAATGGACATTTACTATGTTAAACTATTTTAAATTGGACACGAACTTAATGCCCACCCTGTATACAATTACTATTAACTATAGTCCCGTGCTTCGCGATGGATCTCCGGGAGTCTCCTGCCTCTTATCAGTGGTTCTCAACCTGTGGGTCAACCCTCTCAACCCTTTGGTCTGTATTACAGGGTTGCAGCATGAGGAAGGTTGAGAACCACTGCCTGACACGTCGTACCCACTGCACATAGCGCCGCCTCTTCCTGCCTCCCATCCTCGGACGGTCCTCACCCTTCTCTGCACCGGTGTGAGTTCAGATCTTCTGGACGCCCAGCTTGTTTCACTGAATACCACATCCTTTACCTTCCTCCATTTGATTTAGCGTTTTGTGGATCATTTCCAGGGAATGTAAACAGCCCAGAAGGTGCTTTGTTTTCCTCAACTTCACCTCTTGCCCCTCCCTGAGCACAGTCTCCAGACCTGCAGCCTAAGCATTCTCCGGGCAGGCTGCAGGAATCTTAGGGTTAGAAAGGCACATTTTCAGGCCCTTCCCCACACCTGCACAAGCAGAGACTCAGGAAATGTGAGCCCCCAAATTTGTACTTGATTATACTCCAGGCAGTTATGATGCAAGATTTTCCTGGCACATAGTAGGTGCATTTTTTCTTTTTTTCTATGTATTTCCTTCATACCCTTCAGGTGGGAAGACTCTGGCTTTGCACCTGGCAGTGGTCACGTGGCTCTCATCTGGTTTCCGTGAACTAAGCTGAACTTTGTTTTCATTTTGTGTATGTGTGTTTTTTAGTTTATATTTTATTTGTCAAACAATAGATGGTGAAGGCCATGAAGATTTGTGTAAGATCCACAGAACTGGTGTTACTGCTGGTGACACACTAGTGTTGATCACGGCAAAATGTGCTCCCGCCAAGGCAGCTTGTTGGGAGGGCTTCTGTGGGGTTTGGTCAGTTTGGCCGAAAGCTGGTCAACCGTCTGGGTGGCCCCTCCTTCCAAATGCAGTTCCAGCTGTAAAACAAATCCACTTTCCTTAACCTCCCAGCCTGCTCTGCTTCAGCATGTAAATAATTTAAATTGACCACACCTACGGTGCATCTTACAAGGGTACATGTGAAATTTACTAGGTGTAGAATATAAATGTCTTAACACAATTAACTAAGAAAATGCCACAAAGGCTATGTTAAACAGTGTGATGAAAATATTTCAAATTGTAAATAAAACCAGCACATTGTACCCCATGATTGCATTAATGTACACAGCTATGATTTAATAAAAAAAATAAATAAATAAATTATTCCCATTTAAATATTGCTTCCACAATATACTATTGATAACATAATTTTTTAGGAATTAAATTCTTATATTATAGAAAGATAGCACATATTTTACACATGTAAGGACAGTCTGTAAATATTATTGACAGAAATCTTGAAATGAATTACAGTTGATGATGAGACCATGAATTTTTATAACTTTGTCTAATAGTGTCAAAGAACCCAATGCACTGAAACTATTTAGGTATTTCTTAATTATTCTGCTCAATGAACAGAGCTGAGCAAATAGTACCACACGAAATGTGTTAGTGAGATCGGGATTTGGGCAAATGAAAATAGAACATACTTGTTTTTCAAGCAAATCACGTATTTATTCAGAGGACGCTGTGCAGATGCTTGTTAAAGGGCTGCTGGGGAACATCAGGGGCACCCTTGGCCCGAGGCACCCTCAGCCCGAGAGAGACCTGCATACGACTCGAACTCCAGTATCGTGGGAATCTGAGTATCTGTGCTTTGCTAGTATAGGACAGTTCTGTATTTGTTTGGCTTTTCTGGGCAGGAATATTTAAGTGTGAGTTTAGGGTATCCACAGGGGTTACAATGCCAGTGAGAAATAGAACACAGAGTTGATCCACACGAAACGGGCTTTGCAGGTGAAAGTCACAGAATGTCAGCACGTTCACCTTGATCAACCTAACGTGGTGCTAAACGTCGGCTTTACCTTCACATTGAAATAGCGTCTGTGCTTCTCTGTGGGGTGGTTGCTAGTGGATCTGTCTGTTCCCCTTACCCACCGCAGGAGATACTTCAGAAGCTTCTGAATGAAAATTTGAAGGAGATTTTTAGTACTTTGTTGCTTTGCAAATTAAATATTATTCTTGTGGCCTTGGACAGTTACTATTTTAGCTTCAAAAAGCACGTGGTCTGTAAGAAATAGTTTATGAAATACAAGGAACTCAACTCATAGGAGAAATTCTATACTGGTGGTATTTGAAATTTCATTTTAAAATGGATGCAAATAATTTAGAAAATGGTCCCCTTATAATAGGATATTTCCTCACTTCCATTACATTTGATCTTAAATTTCATATATTGCCTGTTTTATTTTAGTGTCTTCTCTATTACTATTTTGTATTTTGAATAAATACAAATATGTAACTTAAATTTTAGAAATACTAGCATCTTATTTGAACATTTAAATGGATGACATTCAAAATGTATCCGTAAACATTCAGAATTCTGCTTTGAGAATTAGTGACTTTGGTTAGGATCCTAGCTCTTGATAAACAAAAAAGATCAAGTCATAAAAGTAAAAAGATTGAAAATCAAAATTCCCTACATCTAGTCCAAAGATAGTTCCACTAATTCTGACTGATAGATGCAATTTAAATCATTTTAAAATAGTTATATTAATATTTTTAAAACCGCCATAAAACATAACCATTACCATTTTAACAGTGTGTTTTGAGTCTTTCATCTACTTCAGTCAGTCCTACACAATGTGTCAATACATTATATATTTCTCTTTCCTTTAAAACCTCTGCTAACTTCCTTTTCCCTGAAGTCACTTTAGCTTCACAGTTAAGGTCCTTCACACTCCAGACCCTGGTGTATGACAAAGTTATTGCATAGAACTTTCACTACAGAAACTTTTCATTTTATTCAGATCTGTTTATCGTTATTTAAACATAAAAGTGACCCACAGTGAGATGCCACCTTATACACATGAGAATGGCTGCTGTCAACAGACCAGAAGATGGCAACTGTTAGGGAATATGTGGAGAAACAGGTGCCCTTTTATGCTGCTGGTGGGACTGCGACATGGTGCCACAGCCGTGGGAGACAGGATGGCAGTTCCTCAAAAACTGTAACATAGAATTATTATACAAACCAGCAATTCCACTTTGAAGTACATACTCAACAGAATTGAAAGCTGTGTCTCAAAGAGATATTTGTGCATTTGTGTTCATGGTATCATCATTTCCAACAGCAGAAAGTTGGAAGGAACTTCCAGGTATCCATCAGGGGGTGAATGGATAAACAAAGTGTGGTACACACACTTAATGGAAAATTATTCACCTTAAAAATGAAGAGAATTCTGACATCCCAACACTTGCTACACTGCGGAAGAGCCTAGAGGGCACTGTGGTTAGTGACTACACCTGTCACAAGCGGACAACCGCTGTACGATTCCACTCACATGCATCACAGAGACAGCCAAACTCGTGAAGATGTAAATGGACCGCGGTGGCCGGGACTGAAGAGGTCAGAGGAATGGGGAGGTTTTATATAATGACTATAGAATTTCAGTTTTGGAAGAAGAAAAGAGTTCTAGTGATTACGCAACAATGTGAATGCACTTAATGCTACTGAACTCAACGCTTAAAAATAGTTAAGATGTTAAGTTTTATGCTATGTGTATTTTACTATAATTGGAAATAAAATCCTTTTATTTCTACAATTAGAAGTGAAATTACTTTATTTCTATAATTAGAAATGAAATTATAAAAAAGGAATCTACTCACCTTTTTAATGTTGTTTCTGTCAATTAAGGCATCTTTAAATTTTGTTCTCTTTCATAAAGCCTTCCCCCCAACAAGTATTGATTTTCTTCTAATTGTGCATATTATTAGTTTTTTTCTGCATCAAAGTGAACACAGTACAGGGTGAATAAAACAATCCACTGTAGTATTTAATGAAAATATTTAAAATTTATTTTTTATTTTTACTAAATGACAGAATTACTGTCTCCTTCATATGTAATGTACAGACTGACAGGAGTATACACACATGTAGATAGCATGTATACAGGAGTATACAAAGATGTAGACGGCAGCGGGAATGAAAGCAAAAGTCTTACTGACGAGGATGTTAAACCGCAGCTCTGTGTTACCCATCGCAGCTCTTTGCCTCACTTTGGAAAGTGCTCTGTGTGTCTTGGGCCCACAACCAAACTGTCGTCTCCTCAATGGTGAGGGATATGTTTCATATCTTCACGTATTTCTAAATTTCCTAACTAAATTCATGTTCATATGAAGGTTGGTAAAATGTTAGCCCCTTAACTTGTATCAATTCCTGACTTCCTCAAAAAAAAAAAAAGAGGTCTAATCATGTCCTTGGTGTTAATGAATATTGAAAAGTGAGCAATGACATTTTATTTAATCTGTTAGAAGAAAATGGAAATGTTCATAACTAGACATCAGTGAATTATCTGACTGATATATGACCCAGGTGATGGTACAGAAAGGGTGAGATACTGGGCCTGGAATCAAGAGATTGCCTGAAAAGACGGGAATGTTAGTGTGCAGGGAGCCATTGCACCTGCACCCTGAGCTGCACGGTGCCCTCCCCAGACACTGGCCTGTTTGCTGCTCCCAGAGCCCCCTCAGAGCTCTCAGCACAAGCATCCTATTTTAAGGCTCTGAACCAAGAGGAGGCCGGTCTACCCATAGCCACATTTCATTAGTAAGTACATATGGGGAGAGCTCAGATGTCGGTTACTGTGTTCATCTGGCTATTTTTGAAGCCAGGTACTCCATTCAGGAATTATTCAGCCTAGAACACTCAAAGCACATGGCAGCTCCCCAAGCTGTTCAAACCAGAATGTTTTCGTAGTACTTCCAGCAGATTTCCATTGACCATTTCTCTTTCTGTGTTTTATGTCTCAAAGCATCTCAAAACACCACCTGTAACAAAAAGAATTCTGTCTGCCTTAGGGGCAACTGATTCAGTCTGCTGCAAACCCCGACAGAAAGTAAACGGCAAGCTGCTTCTAGCGTTTCCCCCTTTGCCTTCAGCGTCCAGTGCAAGTTCTCTTCCCGGGTTCGCTGGCCCGGCCCGTGGTCTGTGCTGTGGACTGAAGAGCCGTCTGAGGAAAGCTCTACTGTGGTCCGTCTTTGCAAACACTTATACTCTTTAACCCAAATAAAGTTCCTGTGAGTGTGTCTGTACACACACACTATATACTGGGATTAGTGTGGTAGCCATAACATACTGCAAGATGATTGGCTTTCAGGTTGTTATCCACAAGTTTTTGGATGGTTCAGTGAGACCACCGCCATCCAACAGTCAGAGCTTTAAGAACATTGTAATTTCTAGGAAACTTGATTGTGATTTTTGATTCTGGGTTACAAAACAGAAAGTTCCTACCTTTGATTTTTGGCACTTTCGTTAAATATTTAAAGAATTCAAATGATACTAATATTTCCCAAGTTTGGCTGCATGACTAGACATCAGTGAATTATGTGAATGATACAAGAATCATCCAATCTTTACTGACATTCTTTCATTTTTCTGTTTGTTGTGTTGTAAATAGGGGAATTTCTGCCTCATCAGTCTTTTTTAAACCTGAGCTATACAGAGATGGCTGGTGTTAGGCTATCAAAATAATATGAAAAAATGTGACTTCAAGCTGTAAAAATGTAAACATGATTTCTATTTTTAAAAATCTTGGATTCTCTTGTTAAATTGTGGCCAAATTCATCTGGAATTGCTGTGTTTTCTCCAAAGTCCATGCCAGCGTGAGGACAGTTTACTGATGTAATGAGCATAATCTCCAGTGCTTTTTGCTCCTTTGAGCACTGAAGAAGAAATACCTGCATATTTTGAAACAGAGCAGCAACACTATTATCCTTTAGATTTGCGAGATTAGTGTAGTCAAGTATCTTACAATACTAGAAATTATAAAGTTACAGATGTGTTATATTCCTCAGAAACCTTAAATTTTATGTAAGTCATTGGCCTGAAGAAGGAAGTTGAGTAAATTTTTCAACATAAATTTACATATCCTGGATAGCTGACAAAATAAGTAACTAAAAAGGCTGGACTTGCATTAGATTGCATTAACTCCTCCCAAATGGCCTTTAACCTGGTAAACAAAAAGCACTTAGCTTGAAATTTACAGCACATTAGAAGGAATGTTCCAGTGACTGCATTTACCTTTTGATATAAATGAAAACTTGGTATTTTTTTTTCCTTTTTCTCTGTTACTGATCTCTCATTTTTCTTTTCTTTTTTTTTTTTGCAGTCTTTGGCCAGGGCAGGGTTTGAACCCATCACCTCTGGTATATGGGGCCGGCGCCCAACCCCTTTGAGCTACAGGCGCCGCCCACTGTTGCTGATCTCTTTACAACAAAGGAGATTACTTGTGCTTACTCACAGGGCACCATTTGCCTACTAATCACTTTTTGAAAATAAGTTTTTGACAAAATAAAGCAAAGTGCTCCTTCCTATAGATTGATTTGACTTAATATATTTGGTAATTTAACCACATTTTAGGAACATTTAGTTGAACATTGAGTTGCTACTGTTCAGTGTATATTTATTTTGAAATCTAGTCTAGAATAAATTTTCTCTTTAAACTTCTAGTTTTTCATTTTATAAATATGTCTGTTTAAAAGTCTGTGGTTGTATATTAGGCTATTAATAATTTTTAGGTTGTCTTAAAAATTACCAAAAATCTAAGAAATTCTAGCAAAATGCTAAAAATTAACAAGTAAATCCAGCATTCTACATGATTAAACTTTGATTATTTACTTAGGATGTTACAGTTTACCAGTTTCAGATACATAAAGGAAAGTGAACTCATGTACAAAAGACCAGATTTTAAACTATTTTACTATTTGTAAAACTACATTACTAATAATGTTCTAATTTGTGCCTGAAATACTGATTATGATATGAATTATTTTTTCATACCGGTTTGGTGAATTGTATAGCATAGCCATAAAATTCAGATGCAGCTATTTTAAATTGCACATGAATTTTATGTCAATCCTGTATATATTTTCCTAATGTTATTTTTTATATGTTTACTGTTAGGGTGTTTGTATTATGACATTTAGTTCAAAGTAATTTTTTAAAAAGATCCATTAAAATAACCTGTAATGATCTAAAAATATACAAAGTCTGACAAGTTTGTGAACTCATCCTACAAAAGAACTACATACTTCATTGATGGATATCACTACAGTCACCATTGAAGTGTTCCCGTTGGTAAGCTGTGCACTGACGCCAGTGCCTTGTCAACCCTACAGAGCAATTTACAAGTCTTTCTCTGGAATAACCACGAAAGCTGCTGTCATATTACTTGGATGCCCTTAATTTCGTCAAAATATCTTCCTTTTAATATTTCCTTTGTCTTTAGGAAAAGAAAATATCATTGGGGACCAGTTCAGGTGAGTAGGAAGGGTGTTCCAATACAGTTAATTTGTTTACTGGCTAAAAACTCTCTCAGGGACAGTGGTATGCAAGCTGGTGCATTGTTGTGATATAGGAGCCAGGAGTTGTCAGCCAAGATTTTCAGTTAAGATTTCCTGTTTCTCTATCAATGTTTACTTGCTTCTCACAATCAGCTAACAATTTTGCCACACAATTAGATGAATTTTTGCAAGGTCTTCATCAGTTCTGCTCAATACTGGCTGCCCTGACCTTTCTCTATCAGTGACACTTTCTCTCTCTTCAGAAAAACGTTTCATCTATTTGTACACTGCAGTTTTCTTTGTGGCATTATCCCCATAAAATTGGTCTAAGATGGTCCTGGTTTTACTCCCATTCTTTTAACAAGAAATTTATGAATGTTTGTTCATTGCTTTAATTCATGCCTCAATACTCTCACAATGACACACAAAAGCATGCAACAATAATAATGAACGCCACCATCACATGTCAACACAAACATAGCTGTGAGGCACCGATGCACCAAGTTATGAAACTGGATGGAGCTGCCTGTGCAGTGCTGCTAACGTGAGTGAGTGCACAGCAAGTTTGCAAATTGTTGGACATCATAGCTGATATTATTACTGGCATTTGTCTCAGGGATTTTTTACATAATGAACCATAGCCTGGGAGCAGTAGTGCAGTGGGCTGCCTGGGGTGGGTGAGCTCTGTTCACGGTGACTTGCCTGGACAGTGCATTCCTCAGAATGTGTCCTCTTGTTAACAACACAGGTGACTGAGTACCATCACATGTACCATCATACAAGTACAAGAAAAGCATATTAGAGTAATTTTTTGTCCCATTGTTTTAAAATAATCTAGTTAATAATTTAGTGAGAAAAATTCAGAGCAGGAGCATTATCAATTATGGCATTAAAGTTGTTGACTTGCTGCTTGGTCTTGGCCATTTACAAATAGACCCCTGGTTCCAACCTTCTGGTAAAGTCAGTTTGTTTGTTCTCCTAACCTAAAAACATGGTTTAAAAAATAGAAACTGTTTCAAGATTTCTTCCATTATTCACAGAGTGTTTAGGAAATAATTTCTTTTTGAAATGTGAGAAAACACATGAGAATATAGACTTTGGCATGAAGAAAAATATTTAACACAATTTAAAGTGAGAATTAAGTTTGTAGCTTTTATGCAAGGCATTAGTTACCAAAAGGCTTATGGTTTTCCTGCTGAAATTTCATGTGTTCAGTATCACTTTCTTGCATTAATAAGCATGTATTAAAATGAAAAATCATTTTGTCTTTTCTCTGAACAGTTCAGACATTAATTAGTAATTAACGTATGATTTCAACATTTTGGAATTATAAAATATAATTGCCATGTTGATGGGCACTTGAGTTGATTCCATGTCTTAGTGATTATGAATTGAGCTGTGATGAACATTGTAGTGCAAATGTCATTATGGTAAAATGTTTTTTTTTCCTTTGGGTAGATACCTAAAAATGAGATTGCAGGATCAAAGGGAAGGTCTGCTTTTAGCTCTTTGAGGACTCTCCACACTTCTTTCCCTAGGGGCTGTATTAGTTTCCAGTCCCAGCAGCAGTGTAAAAATGTTCCCTTCTCTCCACATCCACGCCAGTACCTGCAGCTTTGGGACTTGTGATGTGGCCTGTTCCCCCTGAAGTTAGGTTATATCTCAGGGTGGTTTTGATTTTCATTTCTCTGATGGTCAGGGACAATGAGCATTTTTTCATGTGTTTGTTAGCCCTGTGTCTGTCGTCTTTAGAGAAGGTTCTATTCACGTTTCTTGCCCACTTGTAAATGGGATTGTTTGCTCTTTTAAGTTCTCTGTAGAGTTTGGTAATCAGTTCTTTGTCAGATTCGTAACATGCAAATATCTTCTCCCATTCTGAAGGTGGTCTGTTCAGTTTAATTGTTGTATCTTACCTGTGCAGAAGCTTTTTAGCTTGATCACGTCTCATTTATTTATTTTTGATGTTGCTGTAGAATGACTCAACTGTAACTTGAACTCTGCCCAACATTCGCAAATAAGATAACTAATTATTTCTACCCTCATATTAATCTGAAATAAATAAAATAAAATGTAGGAGCAGAAAGTATGTGTGGATGTATTTTATATATATATAATTTCCACACTTTTAACTTACCTTATTGATATCTGAAATATTAATACATTCTTTAATTAATAAATTATGTAATATTTTGTAGTATTATGACATTTATATTTGTAACATATTTCTTTTAGATTATAGTAAATTCAATAATTGTGTCTATGAATTTTCATGATAGGTTACATCTGTTAACAAATGTCTTACCTTCAAAGTAATCCAAAAATCAACGAAGATGAGGCTGGCAAGGCGGCTCACAGCTGTAATCCTTGTACTCTGGGGGGCCTGGACAGGTGGATTACTTGAGCTCAGGAGTTCAAGACCAGCCTGGGCGAGAGTGAGACCCTGTCTCTACTAAAAATAGAAAAATTAGCCAAGTGTGTTTGCACACTCCTAGTCCCAGCTACGTGGCGGGCTGAGGCAGGAGGATTGTTTGAGCCCAGGAGTCTGAGATTGGGATGTCACAGCAGTCTACCTAAAGCAACAGAGTAAGACTGTGTCTCAGAATAAAAGGACTGGCAGACAGAAAACCAAGGGAAAATGGTTAATGGGGGTAATGTAAGGAAGGAAAAGTCAGTAAATTGAAGATAGAGAAATAAAATCATGCAATCTAATCAATAGAAAACTTAAAATAAAAATCAAAAACCCAGATCCTTAGGCACCTGTGAAACTGTAGAAAAGATTGATGACATTTTTGTTATTTGAATCTTGGAGAGAAAAATGAAACCAAGTGGAGCTGAAAAAGTCTTCAAAGAAATATCAGTGGGAAACTTTGCAAATTTGATAAAAGATATAAACCAATACATTCAAAGGGCTGAGTAAAACCCATACAAAATAAATACAAAGAAATCCATACCAGCACACATTGCAGTTCAACGTCTGCAAACTGAAAACACCCAAGGAGTCTGGGGAGTGATGACAGAGAGACTACATTTATCTGTTCGGGAAGAGCTGTGGGTACGGCCAAGGATTTGTCACTAGAAATGGTGGAGGCCGGAAGACGGCAGCTCGAGGTAAACCACCTGATAATGAAGACACGTCCTCCAGAGCCCGTTGCCGGGTGAAACTTTTCTTCAGAAATAAAGAGAAAATGAAAATCAAAACATTCTCAGATGAAGGAAAACTGAGGGAATTTGTAGCCACGAAACCTTCCCTAAATGAATATCTATAGGAAGCTTTTGAAAAGGAAAGACAATGAAAAAAGAAGGACTCTTGGAACATCAGACAGGAGGAGCAGCCAGGGTGATCAAAGGCTTGCGTTAGTGGTCAGTCCACTTTCCTTTTCCTGTTGGGTTTTCTCCTGGAGTTCGACAGCTGAAGCAAAAATTACAACACTGTCTAATGTGATTCTAAGTGTTGTAGAAAAAATATTTAAAACATATTGTCAATGAGGAGAGGTAAAGTGATAGAGAGGTGGTTTCTATTCATTCAAACTGGGCAAATGACGCTAGTAGATTCTGATGTAAGATCGCCAGCAACCAGTAAAGCAGCTATACCAAGTGATACACTCAAAAACACCAGAGATAAAAACAACCAAAGGGCATGAAAAAATATTTTAGTAAAAAAGGTATGCAGATTAAAATAAGGACATGAACAGATATTCAGCATCACTAGCCATTAGGGAAATTCAAATTAAACCACAATGAAATATCATTACATTCCTGTGAGAATAATGAAATTAAAAAAAAATGATGTGATGATATAGAGAAATGGGTAATATTGGGCTGTTTGTGGAAATGCAAAATGATATAGGCCCACTGTGTCATTTTACCCGGTTTCCTCACATGGTAGTATCTTATAAAATTACAATATCACAACCAGGATACTGAGATTGATGTAATCAAGATACAAAACATTTCTATCAAGCATCCCTCAAATTTTCTTTTGTGCTGAGCTATTTCTTCTTTCTCAACTCCACACCCTCCTTAACCTCTAGGAACCACTGATTTCTTCTTCATTGGTACAATCTTATCATTTGAAAAAATTCAATATAAATGAAATAATATAGTACATACTATTATGGTACTGACTTTTTTTACTTAGCATAATATTGTACAGATTCATCTAGACTTTTGTATGTTTCAGAAGTTTTCTGGGATAAATGCCTAGCAATTTATAATTGCTGAGTCAAATATTTTAGGTATTTTTGAGAATTTCTCAATCTCAGTATCCTGGTTGTGATATCGTAATTTTATAAGATACTACCATGTGAGGAAACCGGGTAAAATGACACAGACTTTTTCTTCTGCAGTATTTGTTACATATGTATATGGATACATATTATCTTAATGAGTTTAATTAAAATTAATAGAGAGTGTTCTAAATATATACATATTTAAGTGTATATATAAAATATCCTCCAAGTCTCATTCAAAATGCTAAGGGGTAAAATTTCTATTTACTATCATGGTATTATTATATCTGACAGAGAAAGAGTATGTTACCCAATCTGAACTGAGTATATATTTTTTAAAAATGTATTTCAAAATGTATTTTTTAAATATATTTTTTATATATTCTGTGCACACATATATTTTATATGCTTGGGCTTATACGCATATATGTATATAAAAATATTTTTAGTGAAACAAAGCAATTACAAGTTTCAGGTTCCAGAAAGTAAAACAAAGGTCGAGTCTGAAAGGTATTGGTGGCCTGGTCCCGAAATTCTGCACAAGGCGTTGGAGCTGTTAGGGTTAGTGGCTATGGCCGGTGCCCTGGGAAATGACAGCCTCAGCATTGGGAACACAGACCTCGTGGTCTTTAAAGGAAGATGCAGAAAACTCCCAACCTTGTGGAGAAGCAGCGATGAGGAAGGAAGTCCTCCCTGAGCAGACAGGGAATAGGAAGACATCTGGAGAATAATCCACGTCCCCTAACCCACAGAGTGTTAGCAAGAACAGTCCTAGCACTCCACACAGACAGTAAGCTGGCTTTATTAATGAAGGCCATGGCAACAGGGACCCTGCAGGGACAGAGAACAGAGCCCAGTGTTGGGCCTAGTCAGCAGGGGCCCAAAGGAGACTGACTAATGTGTGGTTGAGTCTTTTCAGAGGTGCGGTGCTGTGTTCAACAAAACGCAGTGACTGGGCTGGAGCTGGGGAAGTGCATAGTGCCCTGAATGGAGAACCAAAAACCACCCACGGGGATATTTTCATGCCTTAGGAAATAGGACCGTGATGGAAAACAAGCTTTACTGAAGTAAATTCACAGGGAAAAATGCCTCGTATCATATCAGGAGAAAGATATGTAGCAGACTGAGCCAAAACAGTATTTTACCAATAATACCATGTGACAGTTTCAATATAAATTTGTTGTGGTTGTTTCTCATGGGTCATTAAAGAAAGAAAATGAAAGAACAGACAACCAAAATATTAGTAATATATTAATTTTTATCTTTCTTTAAAAAGCTGAAAAAAAAAAACCAAAAAGCTATTAATGCTGGGATTTTAACTCATAATACTTGTTATATAATTACTTTTTATTTTTATTTTTTATTGTTTGAGATTCATTGAGGATACAAATAATGAGGTTGCACTGATTGCATTTGTTAGGTAAATTACCCCTTGTCCCACCCTCAGGAGGTGGGCCACACACCTCAACCCCATCCCCTTCCCTCCCCCCTCTCCCCAGGAAGTGGCTTGTGTTTGGACAGAGACTGGCTGGTGAGGGGGAGGCAACAGTTTGCAGATAAGAGAAGTTCTGCCCAGCAGGGGGTTTTTTTGTTTGTTTTGTTTTGTTATTTTGACCTGAACACTTGTTTGAGTTACCTTTAGGGGAGCTTGGGCAGGCAAGCAAGTGATTTTTGAACAGCACCCAGGAGCCAGGACTGTTATATTATTCTTGCACTAAGTTTGCTTTAACTTCCAGAAAAAAATAAAACTCAAAAAACTGAGAGGGGGTACAAGGATGAGCTGGAAATCCCAATCAGGACATAACGATGACCAATGGGTCATTGCTTCATCTGTTTTTCTTGTTTAGATGCAGACAACTTGTGAGCAGGAGGACCTAGAAGAACACTTTCAATAAAATTTCACTCTGTTAAGGTTGATAGAGTTAACACAACAATTTACTTTTATGAAGGCATCTCAAAGAGATTTCAATAACAAAACCGCATTTCTTTGTAGGAATATTTATGTTGCATCAAGAAATTCTTCTGACAATGAATAGAAAGGGCCTATGAAAGATAATGTTTAAAACACACAAAAGGACAGAACAGCGTACAAGATAAATAACAAATTATTTAAAGAACAGTTTGACAGAAGGGGGGACAGTGCGGTTTCACACAGGAAAGTGGAAAAGGAAGCTTCTTTCCATACTGGCTATTCTCTTTTAGCCCTTTTTGAATAGTTTAAAACACAACATGAAAAATAACCTCAGATGTTAAAAAGATACATTTCTTTAGCTATCTTCCAATTAAATACTGTTTTTAAGTATTTCTAACAAAATGCTAAAACATTTGATAGCCAGTTTCCTTCTAGAGCTGAAGGATTTTGTTGGAAAACAATAATCCTCTGTTGACATACATTCTTGCCTTTATGGATTCTGTCAATAGGATAGAGAAGGGTTATTTGAATTCTTATGAATAATATTTAATAGACACTTAAACTCCAAGGAGAAAGAACCTAAACGTTGATAATATATAGTTTTTTACAATATACATCAGTATAAATCAGTATAAATGAAGTATTAATCAGTAAAATTTGTAAGTTCAGAAGCCTTTACTTCAACCATTTTTTTTTTTTATGATTAATAATGATTTTACATAGCTTAGGCACGGTGCCTCACCCCTGTAATCCTAGCACTCTGGGAGTCTGAG
This sequence comes from Loris lydekkerianus, assembly GCA_963574355.1. Taxonomy (NCBI): domain Eukaryota; kingdom Metazoa; phylum Chordata; class Mammalia; order Primates; family Lorisidae; genus Loris; species Loris lydekkerianus. Next base: position 14,517 of record CAUYPK010122815.1, read on the forward strand.
GTGGGTGGGTCACCTGAGCTCACAGGTTTCGAGACCAGCCTGAGCCAGAGCAACACCCCTTCTCTAAAAATAGCCAGGCACTGTGGCAGGCACCTGTAGTCCCAGCTACTTGGGAGGCTAAGGCAAGAGAATTGATTGAGCCCACGAGTTTGATGTTGCTGTAAGCTGTGATGCCATGCCACTCTACCGAGGGAGACATAATAAAACTCTGTCTCCAAAAAAAAAAAAATTACAGATAAATGCAAGGCATCATTACTAGTGACAATACGTCTATAACTAGCATGGTAAGCTAACATAAAAACATCTTATTGTTAATCTGTTTAGACATTGCAAATTCACATTTTACATATTAATGATACATTTTCACAGAACGATTTCAGGAAGAATAAAAACTGTCCAGATTTACCCAGAAAAGGGCTGGGATAATAAACAAAATTTAAGTATATTCACACAGCTGTCATTGAAAAATAAAAGAGTCTAGTAGGGACGCAGGTTGACAGTAACATAGTCAGACTGTCCTAATGAGGAGAGAGAGAAAAAGGGGAATGAGAGAGAAGGAGTGAAAGAGAATACTTAGAATTACTCAAAAAGGTTCTCACGTGGAATATACAAGTTGGTGGGCATACGTATATTTGGAGATGGGGGATTTACTTCCTAAGCCTTTTTGTTAAGTTGTTTGCTTTTTCTCACCTAATTCTCAGTACCGCCCTAATTCTCAGTACCACCTAGCAGTGCAGGTGTTTCAATTCTCACACACTTGGAGGGAAGATTCTGAAGATCAGGGCCCACTGGGAGGCCCTGGGGACAGCAGCAAGCCTTGCCACCCTCAGGGACAGGAAAAGGCGTTTGGTCTGGAGGAGGAATAGAAGCAAAAGGCTTTGCTCTGGGAAGAATTGTGAAGTATCTTGCCCACTGCCAGTTTCTTCCTAGGGCAGAAGTAGAAGCAAAATCTCTAAGCTGCCTCTAGGAGCAGGCCGGGGACTAGTGCCCAGGAGCAGCCACAGGCAGAAGTCAGAGTTAGGCTGCAGGGAGAGGGGAGGTGTGGAGCTGCAGAGGTGCACAGGGCGTGCCTACAAGACACAAATAATGAGCTACTGGGAGGAAAACGATAAATTCAGTTAGTTCAGTAGGCAGGGAAAGAGGAAAACAGGCGTGAGGACTGAATGGGCAAGGATAATAGAACTAGCAGTATGGTACTTTAGACCCAGTCAGATCAATAGTTATATGTAAATATAACATCAAATATAAATATAGTAATATTTAAATGCACATGAAGCTAAACTGGTCAATCTAAAAGGAAAAATAGATCCGCTATTACAGTTGAAGAATCCAACCCTCAGTAATCAATAGAACAGTAGTCAGAAAATAAGTAACTTTATAGAAGACTTGAATGATACTATCAGCAAACATGACTTAAGTAATATATATTGAATATATCACCCCAAACAGTACAATACATGTGTTTTTTTTAAGTGTACATTAGAACATTCATTAGTAACTCATTTTCTGGACCATTAAACACATATCAACAGAATTGAAATAATGAAATGTGTATTATTTGACAATAACATAAAACTAAAAATTGATAGTAGAATAATATGTAGATAATACATCAATATTTGAAAATTAAACAGTGCATTTCTAAACCAAGGACCAAAGTGCTAATCACAAGTGAAATTAACACATGTATTGAACAAAAATGAAGCAAAATATGTTAAACTTCATGGGTCACCGCTACAGAGCAGTGTGAAAGGGAAATTTATTGAATTAAAAGGTTATATTATAAAATAAGAAATATTCAAATCAATAACTTCCTACCTTTAGAACTTAAGGCAGAGAAAATAAGAAAGCAAGCAGAGGGGAGTATTAAAGATGAGAGAAGAAATAAAAGAAATTAAAAAATAAAAAATGGAGAACATTAATGAAACTGAAAGATGTCAGTATAGTAGACAAAATACCCAAACTGGTAAGAAAATAAAGAAGACACACATTGTCACTCCCACTATAGATGTTATTTAGCAGAATAAGGAGAATACACTGTGAGCAACTCAAGTTGATGGATTTATAATGTTAATTGAAACAGACAAGTGATTTTGAAAGCATAGTCTACCTAACGCTTACTCAAGAAACTCAAACCCTTAAAAACCCTACATCCTCTCTGTTCTATATACTTTAACAAAATTTAATTTATAATTTAAAACCTTGTTGCAAAGAAAACTCCAGGCCCAGATGGCTTCCCTGGCCAATTCTAACAGGCACTTAAGGAAAAAAAAATGACACCAATTCTGCCCCAAATCTGGTAGATAATGGAAGAGGAAAGCATTTATGCCAAGTCCCATTAGGAGGTTAATGTCATCTTGAGGCAGTTTACTGTATTAAATGAAAACTACAACACATCAATGAGCAAAATCAGAGATGACTTACTTAATGAATGAGAAGATACTCCATTTTAATCGTTCTGAAGATTCAACATTGCTGTAATGCCATTTCTCCTCAATTTTTTTTCAGTTGATTCTACACAATAATAAATCAAAATTTGTACTGGTTTGTTTGATTTTTGGTAAACGTTGACAAACTGATTCTAAGATGTATATGAAAATCTAAAGCAACTTTGAAAAAGAGGACTAACATTACCTCATTTCAAAATCAGAACTGGCTTTTAATGATACAGGTACAAAGCGGTGAAGAAATTACATCAGGTTCCCCAGCTGGTTTTAGATGTCAGTCTGTTCTTGGTTCTAGCCTGTTTATCACAGTTTCCCCCAAACTTGGGAAACAGCAAGAAGATATGTTTAGCAAATCTGAATTTGAAACAAGATTGAAAAGAACAGATCCTTCCGTGAATGAAACAGTGAGACTCAGCCTCATTAAAATAACTATGAAGTAACTTTGAAGAGACCAGTTTTAGATGAACTGAAACATTTCTTAAGACTTGTATGCAGATTCCTAAAATATCTTGTCAGGAACAACAGAGTAAATGTGACCCGATTTTAAAGCAACTCACGTATAAAACAAATTTAATTTCCAACATACTACTTAAGAGAGAACAGTATGGCATTACTATTAAGGTGTTAATGCACATTTGGCTAATAGGAGGATCCGGATAACGACAGACAAACCATGGAACAAGCCGGGGGTGGGAAGGTGGTGGTGATAAGTAATGTATGTTATTATGAGAAAGGATGGAAGGGATTAAGATATTTAGCCTGAAGAAAATTAATCATTACTGGTTCAGAAAGGTGACCATTTTAAAATTCACATAGTTACCAGATAAAAGAGAAATGAGATTTCTAATTTCTCACAAATACAAATTTCCAAGAGATACCAGTGACAAGTCTTGTTTGTTTGAGGTTTAAATTTGCGTCAGTAAGATAGACGGCCCTGCCAAGAAGGGGGTTTCCATAGGAGGTGGTTACCCTTGGCCAGAACTTCCATAGAGAGCATCTCTGTATTAAGAACATTATTAGGTCATTTCAAAAGTTTTGTCCGTTTTTATGAGTCTACTTTAAACTGTAATATCTCAGTGAATATTTGTTCAATTTAATTGAAATAAGCACCATTTGAATCAGTGCACTTTTGCCAATGTAACACAAGTCGATTAATTCCGTCGGCATAAAAATTGGGCGCTCAGGACTCGATGAAGTCAACGAAGGCCGTTTTTGCTAGGTCCTGATTGGCAAAGGTTCAACTGGTGAGAAGGTTATCGAAGTGCTTGAAAAGATGGTAGTCGGTTGGCGAGAGGTCTGGGGAGTATGGTGGGTGGGGCAGAACTTCGACGCTCAATTCCTTTAATTTTTGGATGGTGATTTGTGAGACGTGCGGCCGGGCGTTGTCGTGGAGCAGGATCGGACCTCTTCTGTTGACCAGTGCTGGCTGCT
>CAUYPK010122816.1:0-14699 GCA_963574355.1 Loris lydekkerianus
TTAAAATTCTCATTCTTAATATACTTTACTAAGAAGAATATGTTCCAGCTCCATCCATGTAAACATGAAAGAGGTAAAGTCTCCATCTTTCTTTAAGGCTGCATAATATTCCATGGTGTACACATACCACAATTTATTAATTCATTCTTAGATTGATGGGCACTTGGGCTTTTATTGCTATAAGTTTTCTCATAATACTACATTTTCTATATCCTGTCAGTTTTAAGTTGTGTTTTCATTTTCTTCTTTTTTTGTTTTTGAGACAGAGCCTCAAGCTGTCACCCTGGGTAGAGTGTTATGGCATCACAGCTCATACCAACCTCCAACTCCTGGGCTCAAGTGATTCTCTTGCCTCCACCTTCCAAGTTTCTGGGACTATAGGCGCCCAACACAATGCCCAGCCATTTTTTGGTTGCAGTCGTCATTGTTGTTTGGTGGGCCAGGCTGGGTTTGAACCCACCAGCTCAGGTGTATGTGGCTGGCACCTTAGCTGCTTGAGCCACAGGCACCAAGCCTCATTTTCTTATATCCTGAGATATTTTTTAAACTCCTTGATTTTCTGTTTGACCCAATGGTTATTGAAGAGTATCATTTTTAGTTTGCACATATTTTTTTATTTTCCTATTTTCTTACTAATTTCTTATTATTAATTTCTTTATTTCTATTATTAATTTCTTTATGTCTTATTAATTTCTTTCTCTACTGTGGTCATAAAAGATACTTCATACAATTTAGGACTTGTAAAATTTAAGACTTGTTTTGTAGCCTAACACGTGATTCATCCTGGAGAATATTACATGAATATTAAGAAGAATGTTTATTATTTTGCTGTTGGATGAAAAGTTCAATATATGTCTATTAAGTCCAGTTTTTTTTTTTAAACAAGGTTGTTAAATGCCACTGTTTCTTTATTGATTTTTCTATCTGGATGTTCTATATATTTTTGAAAATATGGTATTGAAGTCTATTATTGTATTGCTTAATTTCTCCTTTCATACCTGTCAATTTTTATAGACTTAAGTGCACTAATGTTGAGTTGACAAATATTTATAATTGTCATATATTACTATTGAATTAGCTTTTTGTCATTATGTAATAACTTTCTTTGTATCTAACGACAATTTTTGACTTAAAGTCTACATTGTCTTATATAAGTGTAGCCATCCCTGCTTTCATTTGGTTACTACTGGGGTGGAATATTTTTCCTATCCTTTCAATTTCAGCATATATGTGTGCTTGAATCTAAAGAAGTTCTTATAGAGAGTATGCAGTTAGATCTTGGGGTTTTTTAATCTTCTCAGCCACTTCGTATCTTTTTATTGTGGAGTTCAGCTCACTTGCATTTAAAGTAATTATTGATAGGGTAAGATTTACTATTGCCATTTTGTCATTTTCTGTTTCACTTCTAGTTCTTTTATCTTTTTCTCCCTTTCTGTCTTCCATTTTCTTATCTTAGATTTTTTGTATTACTATATTTTGATACCTTTTTCTTTTTCTTTTTTGTAGCTTCTATAAGTATTTTATAACGGATTTCCAAGGGTGTTCGATAAAATATTATACAGTAATAAGTATCTTATAATTTATTTTAAGCTGACAATAAAGCTAATAAAGTAGCAGATATGTAGATGAATAAGTCTAGAGATCTAATTATAACATGAGGATTATGTGTAATATTGTATTATACTTGATATTTTTGCTGAAAGAATAATTTTAGGTGTTCCTTCCACAAAGAAAAGAAATGAGAAACTATGTGAGATGATATGTTTGTTTTCTTGATTAAAATGAACTTTTTACTATACATATGTCAAAGTATAGTGTTATATACCTTAAATATATATAATAAAATCTTTTTAAAACCTTGAAGCAAATGAAAATGGAAACAACCTATACCAAATTTATGGGATGCAGCAAAGATTATGGAAATTGTCATAGTCTATTTTCTATTGCTATGACTGAATATCGCAGGCTGGGAATTTATAATGAAAAGAAGTTAATTTGGCTTACAGTTCTGGAGGCTGTGAAGTCCAAGATTCTGGCATCTGGCAAGGATAAAAGTTCTACCATATTCCATGGTAGAAGGGTATAAGGCAGAAGCAAGTGCATAAGACAGAGAGAAAACATAAACATTTTTTTTTCTTTTATGACAAGCTACTCTTGCAATAACTAACCCACTCTTATGAGATGACATTAATCCATTTATGAGGACAGAGCCCTCAGGATTTAATCACCTTTTCTTAGGTCCCATCTCCCAACACTGTTGAATTGGAGATTGAGTTTCCAGAGCATGAATTTGGGGGGACACACTCAAAACTATAACATTCTATTCCTGCACCCAAAATGCATGTTCTTCTCACAGTAAAAATGCATTCATTTCATTCCAATGATCTCAAAAGCCTTTACTTGTTCCACCATCAACTTGAAAGTCCAAAATGTAGAGTTTCGTCTGAATCAGATCTGGATGTGATTTGAGGCATGATTCATCCACAGGGAAAACTCCTCCAACTATGAACCTGTGAAATCAAAACTTATGCTATTTTCTGCTTTTTCTCAGAAACTCTTAACTCTCAGTCAATTGTGAATAAGATTAAGGAGTACTTTTCAAAAAAAGTTAAAACCATAGCTCTCATACAAACATAAAGTGAAGAAATATTAAAGATTTTATTAAATGGGCAGTGCCTGTGGCTCAAAGGAGAAGGGCACTGGCCCCATATGCCGGAGGTGGCAGGTTCAAACTCAGCCCCAGCCAAAAACTGCAAAAAGAACCCCAACTCATTGTTTTTTAACTTCAGATTAATATAAGAGTACACATGATTAGATTACATTGTTTGCATTTTTTTAGGTGAAGTCTGAGTTGTAGTTGAGTCTTTCACCTAGAAAGTGTGCCATATCCCCCTACATTGTACCTGTTATGAGTTAAGATGTTACAACCAAATCAAAGAAGAATCCAGAGAACTGACATATTTATTGATCTAGAATATTGACTTGAATTTCCAAATGACTACTATCACAGTAGCAGAGAGAAGTCACTTGAATCTATATGTGGAATTTTTGCATGTATATAGCCAAAAATGACTTTGCATTGCTATCAGTAATCTACAACTTAAAAGTTGTGAAGTAACTCAATGGCAATAAAAGAAGTAAAACATCCTGTAATGGCTAACTTTTGTCTGAACTTGATTGGGCCATGAGATGTAAGACATTTGGTCAGACATCATTTTAAGTGTCTGTGAGAGTATATTGAGGTGAATCAACATTTTAATGAGTAGACTGAGTAAAGCAGATTGCCGTCCCTTATGAGGAAAGTGTTCGTCCATTCAGTTAAAAGCCTGAATACAAGCAAAATGCAGAGTAAGAGGAACTCCTCCAGCCTGACTGCCTTTGAGCTGAGATATCAGTCTTCTGCCTTCAGGCTCAAAATAAAACATCAGGTCATCTTGGCTCTTATCCCTGTTTCTCAGACCTTTGTACTCAGACTGGAACTATACTACTGGCTTTCCTGGGTCTCCACTTGCTAAATAGATCTTGGAACTTCTTAACCTCCATATTATGTGAGCCAATTTCATATAATTTATTAATATAAATCTATGTGAATATATGTGCATGAATACATATACATGTGTATATTTCCTATTGGTTCTGTTTCTCTGGAGAACACTGACTAATAAGATTTCTGTATCAAGAGTGATTCTAGAGAAAGAATTTTAGGTTTAAATTTCTAAAATTGGTTCTTTAATATTATTAGATTTAAGGACACAAATTACCATTTCAAGCAGTGAAGCAAGCACTGATAGTCTAAGATGTGATCTTATAGTTAGAGATATACAAAACATCACTATTAGCTATCTTGATTAACTAATTATAAGAAACAAGAATCTGGGTGACTATATACATGGAACTTTCTAACATTTTTAGCAAACTAAGAAATATAATGAGCTTGACTAGTTCACCCTAATGTTACTGGAAAAGAGCAGAAAGAAAAGGATAAGCTTAAGGATTCACATTTTCAGCTCAAGCACTGAATAAATAAGGTGAACTCCAAGGTGAGTTCCTTGGAGGGAAGACCTTTGTCTCCTATAGCCACAAAGCTGAAATTGCTGAAAAATCAAACCCAGAATCACATCCTGTGACCTGCTGAATTACAAGGCAAGTTGAGCTCCCAGCCTCATAAGATATCTACTGTTATAATGTGGGCATTAATAGTTGGAATGAGGATATAAGACCAGTACTCATGTAGTTGGAAGACATAAGCTCCTAAATTTTCTTTTAAATTTTATTTTTTGTTAAATCATAACTGTGTAATACTCGAGCTCCTATATTTTAATGAGTCTTCTTTACCGATGGGAATAGCCTCTCCACCTCCAGTGCGAGTGGCCTCTTCACCACCTGTCTGAGTGGATCGATCCTAAATTGCCCCCCAAACACTAATGGCCTCCTCTGAGGCAGTTGCTTTACAAGACAATGATGAGTCTCTTCCTTTGGGACCCAGCTCATCACCTTTCTTCGCCTTTAGACCTGTAACTAGACTCACGTCCCAGCAGTCCCCTAAAGGTGAGGTACAAAGTATGACTCATGAGGTGTATATATCCTGAAAGAACTACTTGAGTTATAATTTATACAGGTACAAATCTAGAGGAACATGTGTAGAAATAGATACTAAGTGTGAGAAATAATGGTGGAAGGCACATAAAGTTGTATCAGTCCAAACTTTTGATACAGGTTTACTTAGCAGACAATCTGCTTTTAATATTGTCACTTGGGAAAATAAAAAGTGTTTTAATAGGCTGGACATGGTGGCCCATGCCTGTAGTCCTAGTGCTCTGGGAGGCCCAGGCAGGTGGATTGCTTGAGCTCATGAGCTCAAGACCAGCCTGAGCAAGAGCAAGACCCCATCTCTTCTAAAAATAGAAAAAACTGAGGTAAGAGGATCACTTGAGCCCAAGAGTTGGAGGTTGCTAAAAGCTATGATGATGCCATGGCACTCTACCCAAGGCAACAGCTTGAGGCTCTGCCTCAAAAAAAAAAAAAAGTATTTTAATGGTTTATCTGGCTGAAACATGAACCAAGGGGTAGCCAAGTGAATAAGCTAGAAATGCTAGATTTTCCTTGGCAAAGGAAGGGTTTTAAAAGCTTAAGGAGATTAGAATGTTAGAATAGATTTGTCATTTGAGACCTACTCACCAACTCTGGGAGGGTTCAAAAGACATACCTTTCACCTTGACTATGAGAAGAAATATGTGAAGGGAAGCTTGACATCTTTGAAGAGTTCTGTGATCACTCTCCTGGGTATTCTAAACCTTAGAGTAATTGCAGAATCCCAGAGTGCCAGAGGCCAAGAGAGCACTCAACCACATGAGTCAATAATCATGTGAGCCAATTACTTATAACAAATAGATGTAGACCTCCTATCTGTTCTGTTTCTCTGGAGAATCCTAATATAATCCATAGTTTCAGAATAAAATAACCCAGGTTGTCTTCTGAACTATGCTTAGTTTTCCACTGAAGCATAAAAATTTCCCTATAATGACTACAATTTATTTAAATAACTTAATGCTTTTTCCATGATTTAGCAATTATGAATAGGGCTGAAAATGGACTGAAAATGTGAAAATGTGTCAAACGGTCTATGAAACTAGTGTATGGCGCCCCATGTTCACATTAATGTACACAGCTATGATTTAATAAATAAATAAATAAATAACTTAATGCTGTGATCTGAATATTTTTGTCCTCCAAAATTCATATGTTAAAACTTAAGTCCTGGCGTTAATAGTATTAAGAGATGAGAGCTTCTTGGAGGTGATTAGGCCATGAAGGCTCTGTCTTCAAGAATGGGATTAATGCCTTTGTAAAAGAGGCTTAAAGGAGCCTTTCTGCCCCTTCCACCATGTGAGGATCCAGGAAGAAGGTGCCATTTTTAAAGCAGTGAGTAAGCCCTACCAGACATGAAATCTGCTGGTGCCTTGATCTTGAACATCCCAAATTGTAAAACTGTGAGCAAAAAAATTGCTATTATTTATAAATTACCCACCCTACGGTGTTTTTATATAGCCAAAATGCAATAAGATACTTAGTTTTCCATGTTCTTTTTATATCTGTAAGGTTTTGCAGAGGACATGTGATAAAACATGCCGCCACTAGAGGGAGGCATTTGCCGAGATTATTGCTGAATTTTTAATTCTACCTTAAAATCTTATAACCCGTACCCTTGCAAGATGCACCTGGAAGGCTATGTTAACCAGTGTGATAAAACTGTGTCGAAGAAACCAGTGTATGGTGCCCCATGATCACATTAATGTACACAGCTATGATTTAATAAATTAAAACAATTAAATTAAAAAAAATCTTATAACCTGTCCTTTTGTAAAAATGAAAAATACAGAAACTCTTTTTTTATTCCAAAAGAACTTTCTTTGAAAGTCTCTACCTTTCTATGTAAATTCACATCTAGTTTTCATACTAATACAGGATCAATTTAGGCTTTAAAAGACAGAAATGAGAGAATGTTTTCCTATCTTTACCCAGGGTTAAAGAAAGCACCTCAATTTACAATGGCAAGCATATGGTTTGCGCTACTGGCTTTAAAGCCTCAAATCACAAGTGACATCAGCAAGATGGTAGAAATAGGATTTTCCAATAGACATCCAGCCCAGACTGGCATCTACCAGGTGTAGATTTCTTGTCCTCTCTCAGAGATCCACAAAGTACCACTAGTAGGCACTGCCATCCTGAAATAAGCCAACTCCCATTCTATGTTATTCAGCTTATCCTGAAGATTGCTTAAGGTAGCTAAGAGTTTTGGCAACAGTGTTAGTTCCTCTAATACTGTGGGCATAAGGCTTAGCACAGAGGAAGCTACATCCTCCCATAATTTGGAGAGGGCCTTGTCAGATTTCACCAATCCTGTGGGTACCATTTCACTAAGGATGTCTCCTTGGCCATGCTGAGCCTCTGCTGGGATGTATCTCTCATTCTTGGCATAATGGGGATTTGAGTCCAGAAGAGCATTGGTTCTGGTAAGAAACTTTGTTTCCACTACTAGATAAAGTTTGCCTTTCCAGCAAGGTAATTATAGTGGCTATTGGGGAAAGACTTTTGATCCAAAATCCCATCAGCAATCAACTAGCCCTCTGTTTCATCAATAGCCTCCAAGAAGCATAATCAGGTGTCAGTAGGGCCTCAAAACAGAAGTGGAAGCCTGGAGACACCAGAGTTACAGCCTATTGGATTACCTATTGGGCTGAGCAAAGGGTGACATTCTGGGTTTCTCCCCATTGGAATACTACTGCCTTTGGGGTAATAGCATTGACAGGTCTAAATATGAGTGTGAGATGAGGACTGTGCTGTCCCTGAAACATGAAGAAGCCTATTATGTGTTGCACATGTCTAAGGGTAGTGGGCAGTATAATGGTCAGTAATTTGTGTTTCACTACTAAAGAGATTTCACATCCTCTGGCAGATCAGACAACATCCAAGAATTTAAAAGCAAGTACCAGCCCCTGAATCTTATGTGGGGCAATGGCCTTTCCCTCTGGTTTTAGATGAGTAGAAACCATTTGAAAATCTCCATGTACATTCTCTTCAAAGAGGCTCTTTATTAGGATATCAATATAGTGCCAACCGCAGTAATGCACAGGAGAGATCTTATCTAGGTCTTGCCTATAGAAGTTATGAGCAACAGCAGGGCTGTTTAGGTAGTCTACTAACAGCCAGGTAAAAGAATATTGAGTCTTCCCAAAAGTGAAAGCAAATTCGGGTTGAGATTCCTTCACAACTGGTGAATAAAACATTTTGGCTAAGTCCAATACAACAGAATAAAGCTGGGTGCTTGTATTCAGTGGTTGGAGTGCTGTCCCTGTGCACCAGGGGTGATGGGATCAAACCTAGCCTGGGACTGCTTAACCAATATAGCAGAATGCATACCAGGACCTTTGAATGTCCTCTACTGTCTCTATTATATATAGAATTGAGGCCTTTAGCAGAAGACTTTCACATTCAAATTTTGGTAGTCAATGGTCAAATGCTATTCTCTGGTAGCCAGTTTAAGTCTTGGCCAGACAGAACTGTTAAAAGGAGAAATCATGGCTTGGTGCCTGTGACTCAAGTGGCTAAGGTGCCAGCCACATACACCTGAGCTGGTGGGTTCGAATGCAGCCTGGGCTGCCAAACAATGACGACTGCAACCAAAAAATAACCAGGTGTCGTGGCGGGTGCCTGTAGTCCCAGCTACTTGGGAGGCAGAAGCAAGAGAATCACTTGAGCCCAGGAGTTGGAGGTTGCTGTGAGCTAAGATGCCATGACACTCTACCCAGGGTGACAGCTTGAGGCTCTGTCTCAAAAAAAAAAAAAAAAAGGAGACATGCTTTGTTGTATAACTTTAGTCTTTAACGTTTCTTGAATAACAGGACATCAGCCTGTAGTACCTTGTTTTAACCAATATTAGGGGATATTCACTGTCTTGACAGACTGGGGAAGATGTATGCCCTCCTCCCCCAACAAGAACTTGGGTTTCTTCCATGGAGTATGGCATCAAGTGAGAGTATCAGTTCTTATAATGAGGAAAGAGTAGGCCAAAAGGGTCACCACCATTAAAAATTAATTAAGAAAAATAGTTCAAATTGAGACATTTACAGGAACCTAAACTCCCAGAAGTTGTTTTCTTGCTATATTTTATGAGTATTCCCCTTTTTAAACTTATTAGGATTATCCAGCATACTACTAACTTAGTCTCTGGTATTTAACAGGGCTGTAAAATGTTGAAGTTCTTTTTATCCCAGTAAATGGCCAGTATGAGGAAGGGATGATTATCCCCTCTCAGTGTGACACTTCCTGGGGAGCTGTACAGTTCCTATGTAGAAGGGCATGGAGTTTGCCATTGGCATAAGTCAGGGAAAAGAGATGGGAAGGTATGCTTATGCTAGCACTGATGATTGTGGTGTTACCCTGGGGGCTTCAGGTTTCTGAAATAAGCCCTTCAACCCCAGGGTGATGGAGTGCTGATAAGCCCTAAAGCCCTTTGAAACAAAATCAATTTATTTTTTAGTTAGAAATTCAGGCATTATGTACCTCCACCTGATATAGTTGCCAATACAGAATGTCCTTGCAATGGGTTTGGTATACAGTGTTCATTACTATGTAATAGGTAAAGCAGCATTTCTGCCTTGGGTGCTGAGTAGTACTTCCAGGGACCCTTGGAAAATATTGTTTTATAGTAAATATTTAATACAATGAATCTTGGATGGAGCAGCCTATCTGGATAGGGTCCCTCTGTAGACAAGGCTGGGCATCAGGATGTTAGTCCCCTCTGTGGCAAGCCACCACATCAATATGAACTAAAATAGTCAGGATTGTATCTGAAGTCTCAGTAAAATGCAAGAGAGCAGCCTGGTAATTAGGTGGTACCCTATTTAGGAAGAATTTTCAGGACACAGAGCTTAGTGAGGTTTCCTCTGGTATGGAAATAGGTAAGGGGTCATCTGGTCTGTGATGTTCATAAAATTTATAAAACCAGTGGACCATTCAATTTTGTATAACAAAAGCAGGCTTTCTCCAAGGCGGTCCATTCACATTGGACCTTAAGGAGTAAAAACAGCTATGAAGGAGTGTGCATAAAAATCCAAATAAGCCTACAGTGCATCTTACAAGGGTACATGTGAAACTTACTAAATGTAGAAAATAAATGTCTTAACACAATAACTAAGAAAATGTCAGGAAGGCTATGTTAACCAGTTTGATGAAAATATTTCAAATTGTATATAAAACCAGTGCACGGTGCCCCATGATTGCCTTAACGTACACAGCTATGATTTAATATAAAAACAAAATCCAAATAAGCAGAAGCAGGCTCAACTCTGCAAAGGGGAGGGGCTTCCACATCCTCATCTTGGAACTGCGTTACTATCCCCCTATCTTTGTCAAATTTCTGAGTGAGTGATTGGCCTCTTTGGGGGGGGGGGCAGTCTTGGGGATTTGGGCTCTGTATCCCATAGAAACATTGCATTGAGTCCAGTAGGTTTTTTTTTTAACAGATTATGGATTTTAGGGTCTTCAGAAATCCCTGCCAGCTGGTGCATCTCAGTGGAGTTGAGTACTTTCTCCAAACCAGTGTTGAATATACAAAATAATCAGCCCCCTTTTCTCTTTCCTTTTGGACAAAATCTTTGAGGAAATATTGTGTCTCAAACATGGAGTAATTTCTTGTCTCCATCTCTACTTCATGACTCCTGATAATTTAACCTTTCTAGTAGTTCCAAAGAAAATTGGAGTCAGCTTTATGTGATTGTTTGACTCATAGTCAGTTGCTTCCCTTTCCAGGGTAGAAGTCAGAATCTATACCCACCAGACCCTCCTATCTTTAGTCAATCAGAAGAATGTGTGGTTTGTTCTTTTTAGATCAGAGGCTCCAGGTTGTTTTGCTCTCTTTGGGACAACTTACACATAATGGCAGCAGCGACACTTTAGAGCAGAAATCTCAGGCAACCTTGCTTAAATAAGATACCGTCCTCCACGTCCTCCACCAAGGAGTGTCAAGGATGGTAAATTGGGTCTCCAGATTATAACCTCTGCCTAACACGAGTCAAAGAATTAAAAGATATTAATTCCCATAGCAGGGGAAGAGGAAAACTTCCCCCAGGATCATTAAGTCTTGGGGTCATACTGGACTATGTGTCCCAACCCGGAATGAAAGAATCATCTCACAACTGGAAAGCAATGATATCTTGAAAGGGGAAATGTGGTGGTGGCCGCCTGAGGTCTCTAGGTTTCAGCCATCTCTTGTTGCTTGATCTTCATTTCCCAACCCTATGGGTTACTGAGAATCTAAATCCCTGGCCAGCAGGTGGCAAAACACTTCACAACTCAAGGGTCAGAATATCTCTTTCTCTCCCTTCCTTGCCCCCCAGGAGCTCTGAGGAGGTTAGTAACATATCAAAGGAATGTAAAATGCCTATCAGATGCCCCTGGGCTCTGCTGAATGCTACAGCCCATCAGCAGGCTGAAATCCTTGTCTTTTGCTGAAAAAGGACTTGGGGCCTCACAATATGATGCTGCCACCCTTGCTAGTGGGCTGGCAGCAGCCACAGAGTGGGGAAGTGACAAACCACCACAAAGCAACTGCCAGGTCAGGGCAAGTTCACAAAACCCAGGTAAGGATGCACAAGCCACAAGGAGACTGGCTCTAGCCTGGGTGCTTGGGTCAGCCACACACTCTCTGGCCAGCAACAGCACCTGATGGGCACTCAGGGAGGAGGGAGTGGGGCAGTAGAGGCAGCAATGCCTTTAATAAACCCGTGCCTCGCCCGCACCCTCACCACACCTACAGCCAGACTGGGCTGCGTGGCATCTGCATCCTACGGAGGCTCCCCAGCCAATCCCAGTGTGTCCCAACAAACCTGAGACCTAGGCAGCTATGCCATGGAGAGGAAGTGGCAGTGGGCTGAGAGGCCAGAACTGGATCACTGGCCCGCCATGTTGCACGGTTGCAAAAGGCAATCAATACTCTTTGGTTTTTGTTATATGATTCTTTAGTAATAAGTATGTAAATTTTGGATTTCCAATTGAATAAAATTATGGAACTGTGTTTTAATTTAATTATCTATTATATGAGGTCAAGCAATTAAGTTTGTGAACTCATCCTAGAAAAACTGCTACATACCTCATTCCTGAATATCACTACAGTCACCTTCAAACTACACTACAGTCACCTTCAAACTATCCCCTTGGGAAGTTATGCACCTTCTCCAGTACCTAGTCCACCTTTAAAGCACTTTTGTTTCAATGGGTTCACAAACATAATTGTCCATCCTCATCCTCCTACAAGGACAGCTCTGCACCTTACCCAGGATGACAGGAGACTCTGTCTCCAAAAAGAAATGCTTATTTATTGGGCAGTGCCTGTGGCTCAAGAAGTAGGATGCCTGCCCCATATGCTGAGGGTGGTGGGTTCCAATCCAGCCCCAGCTAAAAAACTGCAAAAAAAAAAAAAAAAGAAATGCTTATTTATGTATTTATTTTTGAGACAAAGTGTCACTATGTCACCCCTGGTAGAATGCCATGACATCACAGTTCACAGTAACCTCCAACTCTTGGGCTTAAGCGATTCTCTTGCCTTAGTCTCCCAAGTAGCTGGGACTACAGGCACCCTCCACGATGCCCAGCTAATTTTTTGTTGTAGTTGTCATTGTTGTTTAGCAGTCCTGAGCCGGGTTCAAACCCACCAGCCCCAGTGTATGTGGCCAGCACCCTAACCACTGAGCCATGGGTGCCAAGCCAGAAATGCTAATTTACTAAGTTGAAGATAACTCTGTGTCATATAATAATGTAAAATATACTTTTATTTTAGATGCAAACACAAAGGACATTTAATTTTACCATTTTCTAAAATGTACCCTTTGACCTAACTTAACAAACTAAATTAATAATTGATGCTTGAATTATAGTTATACTGGGGGGTGAAGTCCCATTATATTTAAACACTCTGCCCCTGTAATCTTAAAAAAGGTAACTATAAAATAGAGGAAAATGTCTATGCCTCCTTTAACTGTAAGCTTGCCCAAATTTCCCATAGTCATAGTGCCCATTGCTGTAAAAAATTCCTTGAATGGGATTTTTTTAGTCAACATGTCCCTAACAAAGAAAAAGACCCAAAGAACAGCACACTTGGCCAAACTTTAGTCTTAGTACTAGGGGCTCTGGTCCTGTCTTTGCATTTATTATAATATGTACACCCAAGCACTGGGTGGGGAGCAAGAGAGAAAGGGAGACAGACCCATGGGTGAATCCCTTTATTGGAGGTTGCCCAGGGTGTTTCCTGAAGGGAGTAACAATTAGTAGATTTAAAGCAAGCAGGCACACTGGTGTCATACTGTAACTGAGAGGTGGTCACTGCGAAATATCTGTGTAGTTCATGGGGGTACAGGAGTCAATGGGGTAAGTAGGTTGTATCTAGTTGTACCAAAGGGAGGTAGTCACCAGGATACAATTGATCACACTGAGGAACTGGGAGGAGGTGTAGAAATAGAAACTGAGATCTACTTCTGGTAAAAGGAAGTTAAACTTACATTCAAACTAGATCCCAAGGCAACATAAAAGTATAAGAACTTACTCCACTTCTTCTCTGAAATCCTCCCTTTACTCTCTAGTTCGGAAGGGAAAAAACACTATCTCATCAAGCTTGCCCATTTCTGCCCCCTAAATAGCATCTATTTTGTGGAGGGGGAGACTGCCTCCCAACTTCAACCTGGGCAAAGTATGTTAGTGATTTTATAATATACGCATGGAAGAATTTAAAGGTAAAAAACTTTTCACTCTTTATCCTTCCCCAATAGGAAAAAATATATACAGATATTCATCATCTATGTCATGAAATTCAGCTAAGAAGATAAATTTATCAAGTAGTATATGGGCAGGAGAGCAGAAATTTGCCTTTAAGTCAATCAAAAACAGAGTATCCTGAGAACTATACTTAATTAGAATGGATGCCATTTTTTTTTTTGTCCTGAAAACAAAAATTAATGAAGTAAAATGGCCAGGAAATGGAATATGTTCCCATTACAAATTATACAACAAAGTCACATAAGCTAAGCCCAAGTGTTTGAGGTTGCTGTGAGCCATGATGCCACAGTACTCTACTAACGGCGACAAAGTAAGACTCTGTATCAAAAAAAAAAAAAAAGTCACATAAACTAAACAGTTAACATAGGATGTCTGACTATTAAGTTCACAAACTGCCATCATGTGCTTACATTTGCAACACTACAAATATCTAGGTAAGGTGGACCTTGGTATATCACTGTCTCACAGTTGTGTTTCCATAGATACCGGGCAGTTCCTTGATGGGTGGCATTCATTAGTGGGGTTTGGGGGTTTTTGTTGTTGGTTTTTTTTATTGCTGGGGATTCATTGAGGGTACAATAAGCCAGGTTGCACTGATTACATTTGTTAGGTAAAGTCCTTCTTACAATCATGTCTTGCGCCCAGAAGGTGTGGCACACAGCAAGCCCCACCACCTCCCTCCTTCCCTCTTTCTGCTATTCCTTGCCCCCCATAACCATTAATGTCATTAATTGTCCTCATATCAAAATTGAGTACATAGGATTCATGCTTCCCCATTCTTGTGATGCTTTACTAAGAATAATATCTTCCATTTCCATCCAGGTTAATATGAAGGATGTAAAGTCCCCATTGTTTTTAATAGCTGAGTATTATTTCATGGTATACATATACCATAGCTTGTTAATCCATTACTGGGTTGGTGGGCATTTAGGCTGTTTCCACATTTTGGCGATTGTAAATTGAGCTGCAATAAACAGTCTAGTACAAGTGTCCTTATGATAAAAGGACTTATTTTCCTTCTGGGTAGATGCCCAGTAATGGGATTGCAGGATCAAATGGGAGGTCTAGCTTGAGTGCTTTGAGGTTTCTCCATACTTCCTTCCAGAAAGATTGTACTAGTTTGCAGTCCCACCACCAATGTAAAAGTGTTCCCTTCTCTCCACATCCATGCCAGCATCTGCAGTTTTGAGATTTTGTGATGTGGGCCATTCTCGCTGGAGTTAGATGGAATCTCAGGGTGGTTTTGATTTGCATTTCTCTAATATATAGAAATGATGAACATTTTTTCATATGTTTGTTAGCCATTCATCTGTCTTCTTTAGAGAAGGTTCTATTCATGTCTCTTGCCCATTGATATATGGGATTGTTGG